>BRDA01094049.1:3245-13456 GCA_036984385.1 Crenuchus spilurus | reverse complement strand
ACAGGAGGAAGTGTTGATGGTGTGAGTGTGTATAATGTATCAGTGCACAGTACAGAAGGAAGTGTTGATGGTGTGAGTGAGTATAATGTATCTGTGCACAGTACAGGAGGAAGTCTTGATGGTGTGAGTGTGTATAATGTATCAGTGCACAGTACAGGAGGTAGTGTTGTTGGTGGGATTGTACTTGATAACAAAGGTGCTGTGAGAGGTGTGTACTGTCCTTCTGTTTAGATGGAATGTCTTAGGCCTGCAGTAGTGTTTTGGGTAGCTGTAATTTAGGTTTTCTTACTAACTTCAGGGTTTTGAGCTGGAGTGATGGATAAATCAGTGTAATTTTATAGTACTTTTCATTCTGTGTACATAGAATAAAAAATTAGAATTAGAAGAATAATTAGAATTAGAATTAGAAAAAATTAGAATTAAAAGTTAGAATTGAATGTAGATTCATTTACACACGTTTTCAATGTATATATATATATATATATACAATATATGTACAATTGCAGTGTATAGTCATGTATTATATACTGTATAATCAATTATTTTACAGTCTGCACCTCTGTACTCAGTTAAAGACATGGTGTGACCTGCTCTTCACCTTCAGGTGGCTTTAGAGATTTATTAGCATGTCCTACCTGAATCTGAAAAGGAATCTCAATGCCATGAAGTCAATTATTTTACATTTTCTCAGGTCTAAAATCAAAAGAGTGGATCTCATTTGTTATGGATAGCTTGAAAATCAACACCATTTCTTTGCTTCTATCTTTGTTATAACTGCTTTAGCCTGCAGTCATGCCCACAGCAAAAAGCACCACAGTATGCTAGTTTCATCAATAAATCAAAAGCTGGCTCATTTATTATTTCTCACTTAAGAGTTAGGGAGGGTGAAAATGACAATACATTTTTTTATGGAAGTTAAGAAATGACTATAAATATTCACTAATTCACTCTTTATAAATAAGATCCATTATTATTATTATTATTATTAGGCTTCTGAAAAGTGCTCATCCACAGCATATAATGACATATTTCTCCATCCTCTGTTTAGCTTACGGTCATTTTTGAGGCACCTTTATTTTTTTGGGAGAGTTTGCTGATATAACTAGAAGTGTATAGTACAGATTTAGGGTCACATTTGGATAAATCTCGTACTGTAGTCAGGAATAATGCTGTGAAAAGTTTGTCACAAGTTTGAGGACAGATTTTAGGGAATATTTGTAATACATAAAGTATGCATTTTTCTTTTTGCAATAAATTAGCTTTTCTTTGTGGCCATAATTCAACACCTCCCACATGTTCCCTTTAGATTTGACCCATAGATTGTGTTGAGAACTGGACATGATAGCAGTAGATACATGAAGCTAAAATATCTCTGATGCCCTCTAGTGGTTGGCACAATGTTAAATTTAATTCTGGACATGCCAGTGGTAGATTAGCAGCTCAAGAATGTGTGAAAATGCCCGTCTGGTCTCTATAAACAAAGAGCGCTCACATCAACAAAGACTGAGTAAAACAGAGTGTCACCTCACATTAGTTAAGCTTTAAAAATAAAACCACATACAATGTCTAAAAACTGTAATGAGCAGTGTGTAGCCAACACCTCTGTTTATTCATCTGAAAGGCTATCTCAGTATATCAGCACATCTGAAAATATATTTTTGGAAAGTCTAAGTTTAAAGCACTGAAATACCCTCTGAAACATAAAAATACACTGTGTCCAAATATCTGCAGATCACCCTTCTAATTAATGCATGTAGCTACTTTAAATTGCAGCCATTGCTGACACAGATATACAAACGTGTTGACATCATGTCTAATGCCAGATGAGGGCTACAGGGGTATAAAGTCCCCCCAAGCATTGTGGAACTGTGCTCTCTGCTCCATCCAGGACTTTTGGGATGATTTGGTAGATCATCCAACATTCTGAGCACTCTTGTGATTGAATGCAACCAAATCCTCACAGCAATGCTCCAAAATCTAATACAAAGTCTTTTCCGGGCAGTAGAGACAGTAACTCTACTAAAGCAAAACTCTTTAACACCCTTAAATTTGAAGAAACTGTGACTGATTGTGTCCCGGTACTTTTGTCCAGTGTATTATTGTTGAGATTACAGTGACTGTTCTGTTTTTACTGTTGTGTTCACTGTTTAAGGCTGACAGGATTTGTGTGGCCCAGGTTTGAAGATGCTAGCTGACCCCAAACAGTGCAACGTATTGTCATCTTCACTCTTGTGGCCCATAAACTCCACATTTAGGCTAGTTTAGTAGACAGGAAGTGTCCAGCCTGCAAAAAAGCTCAGTCTGTCAGGCATTGCCATACTTACCTGCTCTTCATCAGCCTCAGTGTGAGCTCCGGAGTGGAATTACACACTCTGCTTTACACACACACACACACATATACACACAGCAGTGGCCTGTGGCTTACACACTGTGGTTAAGAATCGAAGCAGACAAGGTCAAACACTCACTGTGTTGTGCTCAGTCTGTCAGTCAGCTTTAATTGAACACTTTGACACAGCAAACGGTAGCACAGCTCAGGCCGGCCAAATGGAAAAGAAAAGTTTGAAGCTCATGCATCTTTAAAGCCGTGCGTGAAAAAGTGAGGCAGCTATTGAGTGAAGCTTGTTGGCATGATGATCTGATCAATATCATCTCAGCAGAGCAGAACCAGACCAAACAAAAGGGAGACGAGAGCCGAGACTCATTGAACACCAGTCATACAAGACTGTTTGCTCACCATCGTGTTCACGTTAAAGCGAGAGTTCAGCATTAAATTTATACCCCCACCATGTCCCTTATTCCAAAGTCGGTCAGCCAGGACACACTGAAGTTTTAAGTTTCTTTTGCACTACGATGCTAATGTAGCTAATAATCAGTTTATATACACCAAGTAGCTGCAAGACCAGTTCACACTCTTACCTGAAGTACTTTCTTTCATCTGATAAATTTGGTAAAAATCTAACAGATTTGATCGTTTCAGGATTTGGAGAGTTATCCATACACTACTGCAATGCCTTGTTCACTTGCCTGAGTGACGGAGCTTTGGCAAATCTTCAGTTGGGCAGAGTACAGCTGCTCAGCTCTTAACTAGCACTGGACTCCAGTGTTACCCTCTCTTCACTGGGTGCCAGTAAAATTTAGAACTGATTTTAAAGTACTAGTTTTGACTTATAAGTCTTTACAGGGTGTAGACATACAAAAATCCAGAATCTCAATTTATTAGAATGTTTAATTTGGAGTTTGAGAAAATTAATATTCAAACAGCATCAAAAGGCTTGAAATATGTCACTTTATGTGTAATGAATATAAAATATGCGAGTTTACCTTTTTAAATTAAATTATCTACAAACGTTTCAGCATGTTCTAATTTTTAGAGATACACTTACAGGGTAAGCTGCTCATAGTCAGACCTTTTAGCAATTACACTGAGACTTCTTCACTGATAAGCGCTTTTCAAAACATGAGCTAGAACTGAAGAAAAAGAGAAAGAACACTCAGGATAAAGAAAGCTAAGAGGATGGCTAAAGAAAACGTTAAGGAATGACAACACCAAGCCAACTGCTAACAGAACACTTTAGCTAATATAACTGGCTAATCTGGACACAACAAGATACAGCTGCGCTTTGAGTCATGTGATCAACCTTAACCCACCAGGGATTCTGGGTAATGTAGTTTTGATGAGGCTGGATGATTACAAAGGTCATATGACAGGCGGAGTGGCAAAGGATCCTGGGAGTTGGACTTTATACAGAGTCTGTGAATGTGGAATGACCAGAGAAACATGACAGATTGATTTAATATGAATTTGTGGTTCCAACCATAATATAACTTTATAAGAACCAACTCTTTCAGTTCAGTACTATTTTACCACCACTATTCCATGAAGTGAACACACACACACACACACACGTCCAGAGTAGTTCGAAGCCCCGTTGTCTGCAGACCCCAGGGAGCAATTGGAGGTTAGGTGCCTTGCTCAAGAGCACTTCAGCTCAGTTCTGTGGATTTAGGGACTTATCTGCATTCAACCCAACCACGAGCTTGAAGCAGCATGCAGCCATACCTGTGGCACCTGGGGAGCAGTTGTGTGTTGCTTAAGGGCACGTCATCCATGTCCTGCAGGTTCTGGGCATTAGGTCAGATACTTCTCAGCCGTAAGCTAACCTAAACTTAACAAAGTGAGTTTTCATACCACAGGGAGCTCTGTACATACAGTATATAAGCAGGTTTAATAAAGAGTTGATTTAAAGACATAATCCATAAACAAACATAAGGTCAAACAACATGGGCATAGGCACAAGGGTGATGAATTAATGAATGTTACTCTCATATAGCACATTATATGCTTTACAATCAATACAAGCCATTTACACACTTAGAACTCAAACACACACACCTTTCAGTGCTGAGAGAAGAGCATGCTAACCACCAAGCCAATAATGCACCATCAAGTGATCAAACAAGAGCCATTCAGATTAATGAAACAATAATGATAAACAAGAAACAAATGTGAATAAAATGAGGAAATCAAATTTATTTATAAAGCACTTTTTACAACTGATGTCACAAAGCAGCTTTACAGGGTCAGTAATAACAAAACACCAAATCATTAATCCCTAATCCCCAGTGAGCAAGCCAATGGCAACAGTGGCAAGACTCCCTCGGAGATGGAGGAAGAAACCTTGGGAGGAACCTGACTCATATGGGGGACCCATCCTCCTGATATGGTGACAGTATTGAAACAGGAATGATGATAAAGGCAGCAGCCAGTAAAGTCCATATAAACTCAAATGTAAGCAGTAGAGTAGGGCATCTGGAGCAGGTCACAGTAGTTGGTTGTTAGTGGGCAGCTGGTCTCAGGTGGCATCATGCAGAGATAGTGTTCAGTCTTCCATCAGCCTTGGACCGGGCATCTGCTTGAGCATCCTGATAATAGTGCATTACAGTAATCTAACCTAGAAGTAATGAACGCATGAAATAAACCCAAAATGATGGTAACCAAACAGAGACAAGAGATCAAACTTAAGAATACAAGCCAAACAACAAAGGAAGCTAATAGGAACGAAGGACAGAAAACATGAAAACAAGAATGAATACAAGGCTAAAGGAACAGAAGAGTGCTGCAAACACAGGCTAAACAGGAGAGAGGTATACTCTATAAACTCTAACCAAACTGAATAGAGATGTTCTCTAAGAACTACTGCTAAACAAGAAAGAGAACTACTCAGTATGTACTCAGGCTAAACACAACAAGAGATCATCTCTAATTACTCAGCCTCACAAAACACAGAAGTGTCTCAAACACAAAACAAAACAGAAACAATCTCAAGAACACAGAAACAGACACAAATGAGGACGGCTTGTGACTGTGTAATGTAAAGCTTTGACAATTTGAATGACAAAAGAGATTCCCTTCAAGGATTCTGGGAGCTGGAGTTCTGGAGAGGTTGGAGACCTACAGAGGAAGTCATGTGATGAATGGGACTGATAAGGATCCTGGGAGTTTGAGTCCTTGAATAGTCCATAGCAGTGTGAGACATGGCCTGAGGGTGAGGAGAGTGACAGTACACTTTTAACATACAATGAGATGGTAAATCAGAGCATTAACAGTACAATAAGATGCTCATTTTGTTCACTCTTTAAACACCACACTCATCTGTCTGATGGTACAGCATCACTAATGGTTTTTCAGCAGTTTTTTCTGTGTGGTATCAAATCAAATTTATTTATAAAACACTTTTTACGACTGATGTCACAAAGCAGCTTTACAGGGTTAGTAATGGCTACAAGTAATTGCTGGTTTGCATTCAGACAAGAAAATGTTGCATTTCTGACCTCTAGATGACGTTTTTCAGCCTAACATATCTCTACCGATTGGTAGAGATGGCACAATCACATTGTGGTAAGTTCAGCATCTTCTTCAATAAGATATAGTGACTGAAATGTGCTCAGATGGTTGAGCACAATGTTAAAGGATTAACGACTGAGGAAGCTTTTGACGCTCTCGATATTCGGTGAAAATAATGGGTCTGTCTCAATGCCTAGTGAACTCTCTAAATAAACAGCAGTTTACATCACAATATGCGCCCCTGAGAAGAAGGCTGACTCAGATACCTCAAACACTGCCTACTGAGACCTTATTTTGACTGAATATCAAAGGAGCATTGAATGCTTCCTCAGACATTACGGCAATCCCACAATGCAACATGGTGCAGCTTATGTTTGAAGAATGCGGACTCAAGCGGAGCATCAAGAAGTGATGTGATTGTTAAATGTAAGTTATTCTTCATTCAGGTCTCAATACCTAGTGACTGTGTAACTATGCAGTATCTATGTAGCAGCTGTCTAGTCAGGATTCTAACCAGCACCCCCCCCCATAAGACAAGATCGTTTAGATGCTGTAGTTATGACATCACTTATTCCCACCCACCAGCATTGACTTACCACTGTTCACATGGCCTCAGCATATCTGCTATAGTTTTTATAGTTTTAGTGGAATTGAAAGTAAAAATAACATCTAAAAATCATATTGCTGCTTGATCTGCTGCTGGCCACTCCAGTTGCCTCCGCATTGCATTGTGGGATTGCCTTAACGACTGAGGAAGCATTGAACACACTCTCACTATTCAGACAGACGCAGCATTTTGAGGTATTTAAGAACTGAGACGGCCTTCTTATTGGGCTAAAATGAGCTCTATACATACTGAGACAGACACATTGTTAACATGTTAACAGTGTAAAAGATGCACACAGATGCTTTCAGTATGTTCTCAGGAAGCTTCTGCATTAATAAGTGAAAAGCTGTTGTAGTTGCTGCTGAGCTGCTGAGTCACCTCTTGTTTTACTCTGACCACAGTCCTCCAACTCTCCAGGGCTAAGAGCACTAATCCGGCAGGACAAACTGGCCCTGAAAGGTGTGTGAAAGCAGGTGGAGTGTGTTGTCATGAATGATGGCTGAGGACTTTAATGCCAAACCCAGCACAGTGCAACACAGACCCTTTGATCCTGGAAGGCTTTGATAGAAAGAAAGAAAGAAAAAAAAAATGTGCTGACACGTCCGGCCACGGGCTCCTAATCAGATTCAGCATTGTAGCACCCGGCCTGTTTACTTATTAAAACTTGTTTACATAACTGAGGATATCAAAGCCTTCGATGTGATACATTAACCAGCCGGCATCTAATTCCAGCAAAGATTTTACACATGAAAGCGTTCATTGAGATTAGAACGGGAAAATATATTCCTCATATAGAGGAAAACACCTCCAACAGCCTGCAACAAAGAAAACAAGGAATTCAATACTGCACGTAGTAAGAAAATGCAGCAATTTTAGCATAATTAAACAGAGCGTGGACTTAAACACTGCTGGCTGTGGCAGAAATTCTTCCTGAAGTGAATTATTTGCAGAAATGTTCCACTAAAATCATTTTTGCACAATTTTTGCAGTTACAGCATATGTGGATGAACATTCAAGACAAGTTAGAGTTCAATTAGTCATGTTAGAGTCCTAAAAAAGACTCAATAGTCACCTTAAAAGCCCAAATATTCTCATGACTGTCCAAAGAAGTACAAGCCTCTCTATTTTTAGTGATCTTTTAGTTTTGAATGTCATTTGAATGTCACAGATTTGACTGACATCATTTAATTTGTACAGATGTATGTTATTCATTAATAAGGATCAAAAGAGTTTTTGACATAAGCACCTTGTAGAAGTAAGGCAGGCGGTAAACCTTGAACAACAGATTCTCCTCCCAGTTGGGCATGCTCAGAATACCTCACCATAGAGGTGTCCTAACCAGATGCCGTAATGACCTCAACTGGCTCCTCTCGACATGTAAGAGCAGCTCTACTCTGAGTCTTTCCTGGGTCTACAGTATTCCTGTCAGCCTGGAGAGCCTGCGGAGGAAACTCATTGTATCCACAATCTAATTCTTTTGGTCACTCAAAGCTCAGGACCTAAACACAGACTGACCACTAAACCAAGAGCTTTGCTTTCTGGCTCAGCTCCATCTTTACTAAAACAGACCATCAGCATCACTGCGGACGCTGCACCGATCTGCCTGTCGATCTCATCATGAACAAGACCCTGAGATACCTAAACTCCTTTAATACAGATACTTTAAACAGCACCTTTTCCTGGCTGAGTACCGCGCTCTCAGACGTGGAGGTGCTGATTCTCATCCTTCACTCTCAGCCGTAAACTGGTCCAGTGAGAGCTGGAGGTTCTATTTTGATGAAGCCAGCAGGACCACATCATCTGCAAAAAGCAGATATGGAATCCTGAGGCCACCAAACCCAACACCTCCCACCACACAGAGAAATCCTGCCCATAAAAATGACGGTTCTGTGTTTAGCACAGTTCTGAGCAGAATTTTAGCATGTTACCAAATTAGAAATGAGAAAAAAGATCAATATATTACAGAAAAAAGGAAGAAGGGGAGAAAACAGAAAGGCAAATAACAGCTGTGCAACTTTTTTTCAAACTTTTGTAGACTAAATAATAAAAAATGCATAGCAGCAGGACGTCCCATGTGCTTTGAACAAACAAGCTTTCATGTTTGTTTCTTTGGGATGGCCAGTGTTGAAAGTGATTTTAATGCTGTGAGCACGCGGCGCTGGGCCTGTGAATTGTTTTTGAATTAATAAAACGTTTGGACCGAGGAGCTTAATGGCTTGTTTTGCAAGTATCATTAGAGCATAAATCTGCGCCAGTAAAACATGTAAAAATATGAGCATGCGGACTGGGGTGGGGGGGGGATGTGAGAGAGTAAATAACATTAACGCTAATCTGCATGGATCTCGTATACGAGTCTGGGGAGCTCCTGCAGTTCTGCGTTCATCACGCGCTGGATCTGCCGGGTCAAACACAGCCATGCTCGAGCTTCATAAATATTACAGCACACATCTTTCTTTCTTGTATTCATCCTTTTGCAGAATCAGACGCGGTTTTGAAAGCATCTCACATCGGCACCAATTAACGAAACCTCCTTTAACTCAATCGTTCATTAGCCAACTCAACCACACAGTCATCCTCAACATTAATACCTCTCACAGATGAAGAAGAACACAGACTGCAGGGGGTCTTGTGCATGTCTGGGATGTATTAGATAGTAAGAACAGTTGATTCTTGTATGACGTGTTGGATTCAAGGGAGCAGACATTAAGAAGACGAGTTCAGAGCATCTCTGCAGTGTCCTCAGATCTCAATCTGATCATCTTTGCAATGTGCTGAAATAAGTCTGATCCAACATGGCTACCCTGGAGCACTTTCCCACACAGTGGTGATGTTCTACACACAAATCCATTTTATCTCCTAACACAGCAGCGTACCTACACTTGTCTTCTGAGTGCTAGTATATAATAGTGATAAATATGAAAGATGAAGTCTGTGGGGCTGTTTTGTCTTACAGCACCTGCATTTACAACATGAATTAATGTAAACGTCTGTTTACATATGAAGTCATATCTATACAATGTCCCAGATATCAGGACGTGTACTCATTAAACCTTTCTATGAAGTTGATGTAATAAACGCTATGAAAAGTGTCTGCTTTCTCTCAGCATGACTGTAAAAAGTGAATTAGAGTGGAGCGTTTAACACAAAACATTACTGATTGGCTTTGAATGTGTATATATAATTCAGCACCATGGACAGTGACACAGAGCCGCTTTGCTGGAGATAAAGATCACACAGAACTTTAGCTCCACAGAACAAAGTGAATTTACATACAGTCTCTGGCTCTGCACTGATGTTTTATCTTCCTATAGCCCAGGCCGTCTTACTGCAGAACAATATATACACATATACATACATTGTTTAAGTTCATGTAAAGCATATTAATTTGCATGTAAATGACTGTCATAATAAATGTTCTACAGCAATGTAAACACCACCCCTCACCCACACACATGGCAGAGTGGTGTATAATCTATAACTGACAACAGTTTCTAACACTGATGGAAAGCAGAAGTGTGTGTGTGTGTGTGTGTGCGTGCGTGCGTGCGTGCGTGTGTGTGTGTGTGTGTGTGTGTGTGTGTGTGTGTTATTTTTAATGCCAAAACAAAACGAGAGAAAAGACACCTCCACACTAACAGTCCCAAACCGCACACAGCCGGACGTCTCACTGTCAATGTCTCTAAATGTGGGTTACTGTCTGTGTCTTTGTTATTGTATTCACCGTAATTTTTATTGTGTGTGTGTGTGTGTGTGTGT
>BRDA01094043.1:5848-17586 GCA_036984385.1 Crenuchus spilurus | reverse complement strand
TGAGAGTTCTCAGAAAACACAACCTGGACTCCAACCTACTGCTGATGTTCTACCGCACATCTATAGAGAGCATGCTGACATACTGCATAACAGTATGGTATGGCAGCTGCACCGTGGCCGACAGGGAGAGACTTCAGAGAGTAGTTAAGATGGCACAGAAGATAATTGGCTGCCCTCTTCCCTCCCTGACGGACATCTACACATCACGGTGCCTCAGCAGAGCAAAGAACATCCTCCAGGACAGCACCCACCCGGGCTTTGAACTGTTTGACTTGTTGCCCTCAGGGAAGCGCTACAGGTGCATCAGAACAAGGACAAACAGATTCAAGAACAGTTTTTTCCCGAAAGCCATCACCACACTGAACTCAAACACTCTCTGATCTCACAATTTGACCTCAACCAAGTATAACAAGTGCAATATTCAAAAACTTTTAAAAAATGTGCAATTTTAACAGTGCAAGTGCAATAACAATCTGTATAAAGTGTAAATTGTAAATTGTACAAAAAAATCTGCAATCCTCTGCACCCTTTTATTTTTATTATTATATTATTGTTATTGTAATAGAGTAAATGTTAGATTTTTTTATACATCCTTGTATGTTTGCACTGAAAAAAAGGAGTGGCTTTCAATCTCATTGTACAGATGTATAGTGACAATAAAGGCATTCTATTCTATTCTATTCTATTCTATTCCTGTTACGGTGTCTTGTGTTGACAGCCTGATGATCATGGGCATTCTGAGGTCCGCCCTCTGGTTACTGAGCTTATGAACTCTCCCTCTCACTATTGTCTGTTAGGGTTAAAGTCCAGCCTTCACTTCACCTGCTGTGATATGGTATATATGGTATTGAGTGGAAACTATGTGCTTAGTAAAAGTTGTGATGAGTGAGCTTGTGAACTCAGTCAATACTGATCAGCAAATGTGCCTGACCTCATGCTGCACTGTACTCTGTTTCTCAAAAGACAATTCTTAGTTTGGCAGATCTGAGATCATCACTTGCTGACTTACAGCACTCTGCAGTGAAAAAAATCTGAAAACAAAAGCAACTGAACCATGTTGTTTATACGATCAGAGAGGACTTAACAGTCTGACTAATATGAACCACTGGTGTGCATGTAAACATAAACTGTAAAGACACCAGGACAAGTCTTCCATCAATGTGACAAACACCATATTTCTAATGTGTTTCTTATAAAGAATGAAAAATGTGAGTAAATATTTACATGTTCTTAATCATTCCTCCTGTAACCAGCATTAAACATGTGACTATCGTCAGGCATAAGAACCTGAGAGACTGGCTGAATTTTGATAGCTAGATGACTGGGTCAGAGTATCTCCAAGGTGGTAAGACAGTGGTGAGCACCTACTCACAGTGGCCTGATGAGGAGCAAACCACCAACCAGCCACAAGAGCACCCAAGAATTGATGCATGACAGCAACAAAGGCAATCCTACAATTGCTGAGCTGACAGAAGAGCTACTGGTGGCACACTACTCACATTTTTATATATATATATATATATATACACATTTTTCCCAATTTTCACCCTTTCCCAATGTGGTAGTCGCCAATTAACCCAACCCGTTAGTGGCTCTTCCCATCACTTTGCACTGTCCCTGACTCTAGGAGGGTGAAGACATGCACACACCTCCTCCGTTGCATGTGATACAGCCACCGTCTCTTTTTGATCTTAATACACCGTCGCTGGGGAGCCATCACGCCCGCAGGAAAGTGCAGGGTCTCTAGTTTCAAATGAACCAATCAGTAGATGCCTGAGCCAGCAGACATTGCAATGCGTGAGTGATAGTGAGAGTGAGAGCGCCATCTACCCACCCAGAGAGAACAATTTTGCTCTCTGTGGGCCGCTGCTGTTGATGGCAAACAGCATGACCGGGATTCTAACTCGTGATCCTCTTGTCATGGTGTCAGCATCTCCAGCCTACCATACACCTAACGACTTTGAAAAGATTCTGAAAAGATTTTTAACAGACTAAAGTCTGACACCATCTCACATCTACAGACTTTAGTCACAGTCTAGTCGCAGTCTTAAGATTTTGGAAAGACTGTGGATCTTGCAGGGTCACTAATTTAAAGACTGCAACTAGATTTACAATATTTTGAGATGATTTCCCATCTGCTTTTGTTTTACATAGAATTAATGCAATAAAGAGCAGAATTATTGCAAAATTAACCCCATTCAGTAGTGTGTAGTTAGCTTTAGCATAGCACACTCACCTGGGATTTCGAAGGCTTCAGCAATTTGTGCACTTTTTTCCTTTTTATCTCCGTTGTGTAATAAATGGTAAAACTCTTGCTCGCTCCACTAGGTTCTCCTCCTTTTCTACAATCCAGGAGAACCATAGTGGCCGAGTTCTCCAGCCACTATGTACCCACAAGCCATTCGTTTATTTGCCTTTGCGGCTTCCCGTAGCTCTCCTATTGGTTCCCAACAGTGTTCATGTCACTATTTGCTGGAGTCAACTCTTAAGACGTGTGATAATATTAAACATGTTTGATTTTAACGGAACGACTCGACATGAAAAAGACTGAGTAAAACTTTCAGTCCTGACCACGTTACACTTAATGATTGAGATGACGCGACTGCAACTCGACTCTAGCAAGACTCTCGTGATTTTAGCCCGACTTTGAACATTTGTCTGTGACTTTAAAATCGTGTGAAAGTCGTTAGGTGTAAGGTAGGCCTTAGTCTGCTGAGCCACTCAGGGCCCTACTCACATGGTGTTAATGTTTTGTGGCATTAATATGTTGGATCTTTGGTGTATAAATGTGATTATTCTGTGCTGTTTGATTGACATTTCTCCACTAAGCATCCCTCCCTCCTTCCCTATTACTGACTTAGGGGCAAGTAACAATCTTCAGATGACTTTACATATTTGATCCATCACCACTGATTAGCCTGACACTCAACATGTGTGTTACAATGGACTCTACATGCAGAATAAATCTGCCAGTGTTAAATCAACACTGATAGAGTTAAATTATCACTGAGAGTGTCAAAATGTAACACTCTCAGTGTTAATTTAACTCTAATAGTGTTGATTTAACACTGGCAGATTTACTGTGTGGGCTAATTGTAGAGCTTATGAGAATGTGAAAGTTATCCAGCTCCAACAACCACACAGCAGGTCCAGATGTGTATAAATATAAACTGTAGCTGAATTTAATTAGGCAAAATTAGGGTGTTTGTAGAAGTTACAGCATCATTTACAGACTTCAATTAAGTGAACTGCTCATTTACTTTTAGGGTTATTTGTGTAAATGACTGGGAAGTGCAATACTGTGTGTGTGTGTGTGTGTGTGTGTGTGTGTGTGTGTGTGTGTGTGCGCGCGTGTGATTTAGGCTACAAGGCTGAAGGGGGACATCCTGTCTCCCAGTGTCTGTGTCAACAAGGTCATAGAAGCCACTTTCCCTCTTCTCCTCTCTCTCTCTCTCTTTATCTCTCTCCCTCTCTCTTTATCTCTCTCTCCCTCTCTCTTTATCTCTCTCTCTCTCTTTAGCTCTCTCTCTCTTTATCTCTCTCTCTCTTTATCTCTCTCCCTCTCTCTTTCTCTCTCTCTCTCTCTCTCTCTCTTTATCTCTCTCTCTCTCTCTCTCTCTCTCTCTCTCTCTCTCTCTTTATCTCTCTCTCTCTCTCTCTCTCTCTCTCTCTCTCTCTCTCTCAGTACACAACAGCTTGTTTTGGGAAGACTGTAAAGTGTACAGTACTGTGTGAATATCAGAACAAACAAAACATGAAAATAATAACAATAAAAACAATACATAAATATAATACATATTAATAATAACAATGCAACAATAACAATACATACAAATTATATAATAAACAAATATAAAGAAAAAAATTAAAGCAGTAATGTAAAATTAAGATAATGTTAAATTAATCATAACTGTCATACTTTTGTAATTTTTGTAAATGATGTAATTCATTAGCAACATCACATATCCGTGAACTGACAGTAGTGAAGAATCTGAAAACATTTAGTAAATGACCAGCAGATCAGAACAGTTTCACAATAATGTTTGTTGATAATCTGCTGAATTCAGTGTTTTTCACTTTATTTAAAAGTCCTCTTAAATGTTCACCTGAGAAGACACTGAACATACATGTTTACAGTTTTTCTCAGTCGATTTGGTTCATTTCTCACATCAGAATTGAAATTCTCAAAACTGTTCATTCAATCTCCACATTTCCTTGTCACTTGTGCACATTATAATAGCGTTTCTCGTTGTGTTTCTCATTTTGTAAATGCTTTTGTACATTCATGCAAATGCTCATGTACAATTATCTGCTGCTTTTTACATTATCAGTTGCTTATGTCATATTCATCAAAATATGTTCTACTGATTGTCTGTTAAATTGTCTTACCCTCCAAAACATTTAGGCTTTGGGTCATCGCCTCAGTCTTTACATGCAAAAGTGCTGAACATGTTCTCATATCACTCAGACATCATTTGTACATTTCTATTAAACGTTTTTGATCAATTTAGGTCATTTATCCTAAATTGATGACATTGTACAGTCATCCAAGGTGAATTTTGGCATTCAGGTAAGAAGGGGAATTTGTGAAGGTTTAGATCAAACAATAATCAAACAGCTTACAGCTCTCAATGACACCAGATGAGCATGAACCAGCTGTACAAAGTTCAATTTCAAAGACATGGTAACAGGGTGAAAGAGCTGCGGTACCAGTATGTAGCCTACAGGTAAAATCCTTTTGCATACTGACACATTTGCTATGGCTGAAACATCTGTTTCTTGTCCAAAATGAACATTATATGTACTTCATTACTCCTTTTCTGCTTCAGTGTATCATAGAGCTGGAATCAGGAGAAGCGCTCCACACTTTTATACCTGTAAGAGGCTTCAAACTTGAAAAATGCAGAAGGCGTGATTGAAACATCATTAGCCAAACAGCTACCACTGATGGACCAGGGCAACAGGGAGGAACCATCATAATGTGTGCTGCTTATACATATAACCATTACAGGGCCCTATAACACACAGCATCTCTTTACATTCTTGTACAACATCTACAGGGATCATCCCTGATAATGAGAGAGGAGTGATCTAAGAGGACTTGCCCAAATATGTGGTTACAGTATTATAGTATGTGAGTTTCTACCACTCTAACACCATCAGGCAGTGCTTTACCATTCACTATAGAATGCTGATGTAGTTCCTCTCACCCTGTTCTCCATCCCTAAACCTAACTGAGGAGCTCTTCTCAGCCTGGAGATGGAAGGTGTACAATCAGCAGCCGCACACCCAGATGAACCTGCTGAGTGCCGTGGATGCAGCTTGTGAGGACATCACAGCAGATGCCTGTAGAGGCTGGATTAGACACTCCAGGAGATTCCTAACACGCTGTATTACGCTGTAAGATATTTAGTGTGATGTGGATGAAAACACGCGGCCCAACAAAGAAGAGTGTCAGGATGTACAGAAAAGGAAGCTCTATAACTCCTTAAGTTGCTGTCTCAGGTTGTTTTGAATGTTTAGAGTACGTCTGTAATTTTGTAGTTTTTGTAGTGTGTTATTGAAAGCTGCTGGTTGTCCGTCTTTCCTGAATTTTCATTTATTTTTTGTCAACAAATTGCTGTGTGAACAATACAGTAAAAGAAGATTATAAATTTAATTCCAGTCCAATTTCTTGCTGTCAGTCTCCCACATACAGGCATGTGTAACTTTATGTTCTGTGTAAGTTTGTATTTTGTATGTAACACATATCATTTCAACTGATAAACCACAGAATATCCAGCGTTTCTGTAATCAGACACTGACAACATGACTAAGTATTCTGACGGCCTTGTTCATAGGCAATGACACACAGACGAGATATTCTGATGGCACCGACTAGTTGATTGACATAAATATTTGCTTTTGAGGCAAAGACAAATAATTTTGAGTGAGTTACATGCTTTTGCAAGTGTTTCATTGAGTTTTGCTATTTGCACTAACTGTTGTGAGAAATGCACTTGTTGTGATGAGAATGTTAATCAAGATGTGAGAAATGAACCAAATCGACTGAGAAAAACTGTAATACAGACCATCTCAACATACTGATATGCTTTACATTCACCAACTGGGTTTTGGTTTAAGGTTAAGGTTATTTTAAGGATTACGGCCAGGATAAAGTTTAGGATTAGATGAAGTTAAGGTTAGGGTTTAGATTAAAGCCTACAACTCTAAAACTCAAACCCTTTACACTATGGCTTAAAAGTATGGGGTCAGCAGAAGTCTGTGGTAGAAGGTGAGGTAGGTCAGTGTCACTGCGTTTTAGTTCTGTTTGAGGTCTCCCACAAGTTGTTAAGTCAGTTTAAAGGCTTTAATACAGCTGTTTACTTTCCACTGGAAGTTTAGCACATATTTTGTGGAAGGTATAATGGGACTAAAACTTTTGAGTGGTAGTGCATGTACAGTGTACATTGCACATGTATACCCCTATCTCTCATTCTCTTTCTATCTTATTCACCCAGCACACATCACTGGCACATTAACTGACTAGGGGTTTCCTGACTTGCTGTGAAATGTTCATTTTTAAAAGGAACAGACTGTGTGTGTGTGTGTGTGTGTGTGTGTGTGTGTGTGTGTGTGTGTGTGTGTGTGTGTGTGTGTGTGTGTGTTTATTTCTGGTTTGGTAGATTGCAAATGTATTTGTGGAGAAACCAAAGTGCACTATGTCCTACCAAACCAATATGTTACTGACCAATCAGCATGTTTCAACAAACAAAGTCATTTCTCTATAAACCAAAATATGCACAAGATACAATATAATTATTTCCTGAGCAGCCTCCAATATTTTTGGTTCCTTTAGTTCCCTCTCTCACACAGACATACACACACTCATACTCATTACACACACCCAGAATGTGGTGGCTGATGAAGTGCTATAGTTGCTCTAATGGGGCAACACCAGTGCAGCTGAAAGAGAAGTGGGTCAAACTGTTTCCCCCAGAGGGCACCACCCTGCCCCCAAAACACACCTCCTAACATACACACACACAGGGGAACAAACAATGATGTACTAATCCTACCAATTGAACTGGACTTCTAGTTGTTTGTCTCTTGACATCATCCTTTAACCATGTGTGTATATGTGTGTGTATGAGTGTTTGCTGTCAGAAAGCTTTTGTTCATTGACTCTGTGATGGTTCAGTGCCTGTCTGTGCTGACTAGGCAAGAGCGATGATAGCGCTCAGATGTGGGTCAGACTGAATTAGGGGAAAGGTCTTGCCTCTGTCACGTTCAGACAACACACAAGGACGTGTATGACCTGCTGTTCTAGCCACTCGTGCACAACACAGCACCAAGTTTCACTGTTTCTCCACTAATTCCACACTCATATCACGTTTATTTACTGAGAATGTTTACAAATGTTTACCAAAGTGCTATACAATCAAATAAAAGAGGAATTACAGCACCAAATCAGAAAACATTGGGATATTATGGAAAATGCAAAATAAACAAAAAAAACTATGACTTTAATCTAATTGCAGACTGTATTAACCCAAGATTTTCTATGTTTTGTCTAGTCAGCTTCATTTAATTTGTTAATATACATCCATCCCTGCCTTTCAGGCCTGCAACACATTTTGCAAACCTTTGTCAAACACTACAATATGGAGTTGCATTCATAAATGGCACTTAAAAATTTGCTGTGCAAAAACAAAACTGGGCTTGGAGGCATCAGGATGGGCGATCACACAGTGGAAATGTGTATTGTGGTCAGAAGAATCAGTATTCCAGACCTTTTTTGGACGAAAATGACACCATGTACTCAGACCAAAAACCAAAAGGAACATCCAGACTGTTACTAACAGCATGTCTAAACCCCACATCTGAAAGAGTATGGGGTTCTGTCAGTGTCCTTGGCAAAGGTTATTTACACTTCTGTGATGCCAGCATTAATGCAGAATAGTACGTTAAGATTATAAAACAACATATGCACTGGAAAGGCATCTCTGCTCTCTACCTCATCATTAGCAGGAGCCTCACCTACCAGTATTCACTGAAAGGGAAAAGCTCACCCCAGTTTCAGGTATTGTAGTTAATTGATGTTTTTTGGTCTCAGTGGTTACAATGATGTCAATAGTTTATGTTTACAAAGACATGAGCTTGGAACTTACCGTGTGTTCTTGTAAATTCACACATTTCTGTTTGTATCAAAAACGGAAAGGACAGACAACACAATCAGATGTTGTCAATCGGAGCTTTTGGAACAAAGTGCACAGGTTATTAAGTTATCGACTTAGTATACAATACTAAGCAAAATTATTAATAATTAATAATATAGTTGACAAATTTACAAATCTACAAATTACATAAATGGGTCATGGTTTAATATGAATTGAGAGATGTAATGAGTTTAAAATCCAAATCAGTAAAGCACTCATATTCATTTTGTACTGTTTTCAGTTCCATATCTACATCCATATCCATTGTGTATTTTTTTTTTCTTATTATTTTCTTGTACTTTTAATCTTTTTGTTTATTTTACATTCTACTGATTTATCTGCGTATTTTTAATATGTAAAACCATTTGAATGACTGTGGTGTGTAAAATAATATCTCAAAAATAATATCTTTATAGATAAATAATATCTGTGCATTTTTTTAAGAAGACGTTAACATTAGTAAATAGAGTGTATTAAAAATTAAATTGTCAGAATGGGTACGTGACAGAGAGGTATGTAGCAGACAAATGCAGATAATGAAAGTAGTTTACTGAATAAATAATCAAAAGTAATAGTTATAAGTTCAAATACCAAGCAAGACAATAACATTTACTGGAGGGCAGATCAAAAGAGAAGTAAAAAAAACTGGCCAAGCTCAGAGTAAGGAGCAAAATCAGTCAGAACAAAGAAGGCTTAAGGCTATGCTAACAGGATAAGCTAAATTAGAGAACAGACAGACTACTGCTAAATACAGAACAGGTTAATGCTACACTAGAGAGCATGATAAGACTAAGTTAAGAAACAAGATATAACTAGGAACTATGACTAGGAGCTAAAACTAAACTAAGGCTAACAAACAAACAAGGAAAGCTAACAGGAGCAAAGACAACGTCAACAACAGTCACAAGGTCAGAACAGGAACACAAATCAGAATCAGGACCACTCAGTATGCACTTAAGTAAGTCACAATACTTCACACAGTATTTTTAAGGGGGATAATAAAGGGGAACCGGGTCCAGCTGGGAAGGAGATAACATGACTAGAAAGTTCCTGAGAGGATTGTGGGTAAGGAGTTTAGTAAGCACAGGGGAACTACAGAAGAAGGAATGGGAAGCAAGTGCCCCGGCACACAAGGCGCAAGGTGGTGCCTCTTAACTTCCAGTTAGCAAGTGTTATGCATTGGTGTTGGTATACAAAGTGTAGTAGTTGTAATAGATCTAAGAAATAGATAGTGACCATGAGTGTTTTTAAGATAAAGGAGAAACAAATAACATACCAACATCAAGAGTAGAAAATGTCTCTGCATTGTTGTGTGATTCTGTGTGCTAATTTTTCAAGGTACAACTCACGTTTGTAGTAGACATTTCAACACAGGTGACTGTGATGGCCGGGGAATAAGAAAATTACAGATCAGCTGTGCTTTGTCTTTTTGCTTGGAACTATTTTTAATTTCTATTGTCTTTGTTTTTTGATGAGATTGTAAGTAATTCATTATAAGAGTTGTAAAAATCAGGTGATTAGTGTTAATTTATCTTTAAATAAATAAGGTCCTCTTCAGCAAAGAGGATAAAGACAATGAAAAATCTGCTAAACTACTTTATTATTCTAATAAAAAAGTCAAATGCAATTACTAAACTGTTTCATATCTTTAATTCTAATAAAGAAGACATTAGACCAGTTTTGCTTTTACAAATTATTTTCCATTGGTCACATGAAAGGTTTGTGGCAGATTTACAAGCTTAGAAAAAGAGCTAGAGCTTCTGAACAATTAAAATAGTTGGAACAACCATGTAGAACCGAAAAAGTTTTTTTTCTCCAGCACTAACATAGCACTCCTGTGTTGATCACACATCGTCCTGTGATGCTTTACATTTACATTTGAGGCATTTAGCAGACACTTTTATCCAAAGGGACTTACAATTGGGGGTTAGGTGACTTGCTCAAGGGCACTTCCCAGATAGCAACAGTACGTTGGCCCAACGTTGGTTAACGTCGTCATGGTCGCACGTCGAATTTCGCCGTCGGACTAACGTTGGTCTGTGGTTGGCTGTATTTTCAGAAGGCGTCAAAATGCCACCGTTTATCCAACGTCGGCTCCACGTTGGCTATGTTTGGAAGGAGGGGCGGTATAGAGAGCAACCTCAAAAGAGCCGGTCATGAGTTTACGGCAGTGTATTGGAGCCACTTAATAGAATATTTTTCAGGTTTTTATTTCGAGATTAAAGTCGTAAAAAAGGGTCGCCGCAAGCTCATTACAATTAGGGAGGTTCATGAATTAATAAAGTTCTACTTTCGTACAGGTTTCACAAAATAAAGAAATCCCTTTCTTTAAAAAGATTTCCTGTCACCTCAACACCAGCACGTTATTATAAAAAATACGGAAACGACTTTGCACCGGTGAGCTCCGTCTCTCATCTGTACTCTCTCTCTCTCTCTCTCTCTCTCTCTCTCTCTCTCTCTCTCTGTCTGTCTCTCTCTCTCTCTCTCTCTCTCTCTCTCTCTACTCTCTCTCTCTCTCTCTCGGAGGGTGACACTAAAGGTGTTTTCGGATTTAAATTCAATACTAATCAGCTCTTGTTATAACCGATTGATTTTCCCTACTGATACGAAGTGTAACGACTGAATAACAGCCGTAGAAATGCGCAGAAAAAAAGATCACTAAAGATGCTCGGTGACGTCGCTCCAAATGTTATTTCAGGTAAGTAAACATTGAAATTTCACTCAATTTATAAATTCACAGCTGTCCCATACAAGTGAGTAATAATGAGTAATACAGCAGGACAAGTGTGCGCGTGCATGATGTCACATGCAAAACGACCGTTATAATGTGGCTCGCGCGGACATTTAAACTGAGGGAATTGAAGCCGGTTGTGCCCAGTTGGCTAAAAAAGATAACAATAAAAACGCTACAAATTTTGATCTACGCTCACCAAAAAGGTATTCCAAGTATTTATTCATTTATATGTAGATATTAAATCGATTTTAAAGAATCATTGTAAATTTATAATAGTAATCTGATCAACTGCCAGAATTGAAACACAACGTTAATTTGTGAATGCTAAAAGCTAACATCTAACAGCTTTCAAGCTTTAAAATATTTTCCTCTACATCATCTACAAAGGCCTCTTGCTGTGATTACTGTGTGTCACATTTAATCTAGAGGTTCCAGTAAGGGCGTTTGGCTACACTGTGCAGCAAAATTCTATCAGAACGGTCACTCAGACGCCTTGTTAAAAAAAACCACTTAATTCCTTAATTATTATACATCAGATTTTATTATGGTCACAAGCTTCCACCCGAATGCAACCGGTCTGCAACCGACGGTTGGTAAAATGTTAACGTTCCGTTTGGAAAAATATTGTTATATTTGAAAGTCTTTCCTTTTAGACAATCAATGGTTTGAACAAACTAACCAATTATTTTAGACTACATATTATTAATTCCTTAATTCACCAAAAAAAATTGTTCCGCAGACTCACTGGCAAGACTATCTTAAAACGACGTGTCACATCGGTTTGCGGGAATGACCTTGGAGATCTA
>BRDA01094038.1:0-10262 GCA_036984385.1 Crenuchus spilurus | reverse complement strand
TTATATAATAGCAGCTGCATTCTAGTGCGATAAGCTGTATGTTTTATATTCAATCAACGTATGATCTGATTAGTCGACTAATCGTAAAAAATAATCGGTGATTAGTCGACTATAAAAATAATTGTTTGTGGCAGCCCTAATCAGGATCTTTTCAGGACCACAGAGGAGGTATTATCTGGGTGGTGGATCATTCTCAGCAATGCAGTGATATGGTATGAGTGGATACAGCAGAGCTGCTGAAGTTTTTAAACATCTTAGTGTTACTGCTGGACTGAGAGTAGACCGCCAACCAAAAAAATTCAGAATCCGGTGGGCAGCATCTTGTAACAGAAGAAGGACAAAAGGAGAACCAGCATGTATTTTACAGCAACAGATGATCTACTGTCTCTGACTTTACATCTACAAGGTGGACCAACAGGTTAAGTGTATCTAATACAGTAGACAGTGCGTGGACACAAAGTTGTATGAGCACTAGTGTGAATATGCACTACTTAACAAAGTACACATCTAACATCCTGTCTTGCTATTGTATGACAATATGCACTATAACCAACAGTGTTATATTAACTCAGTGTCGATGCAGAGTGGACTTAAATGCACTTTGTCTTCCCTGTCTGTCTTACACAGTAACTTATATTCATAATGAACTACTCATGATGACTCATTTGATCATAATGTGCATGGCATCAACGTCACTAGCGTGTTCCACATGAACACATGCTTAAGATAGTTCATCATATCAGTATTTACATTCAACGTAAGAATGTCTGCTGACAATGTGAGGCATGGATAAATCCATTTGAACAAAACCTTCAAAGATGTTTTGGTGTGATAAGACTAGTGCATACACACTCAGCTGAGGCGATGGCAAATCGGACAAGAAAGCGAGAAACACACCGTTTATTAAATCATGCCTTTTCTCTTTCCTCCTACACGCTTTTTCATGGGTGGTCAGCAGCAATCAGTTTACCGCGTGGCATTTCTCTGCATGTTAAGACGGCCTGTACTCATTTGCACAAACAGTATGAAGAGTTTTACACAGCCATTCTGCTTAATCTGCCTGTAAAGTTGCTCTGGCTGCCTGCGTGCAAACTGAAGGATGGAGAGAGAAACAAAACACTCAGCTCTTAATCCACCAAGGCCTCTTCCCCCTCATACCCCCCTTACCCAAAAGGGATTTACCCACAGTTCTCTTCTCCCCATCCCCTTACACACAGACATGAATGCTGCGCGAGCGCGCGCGCACACACACACACACACACACACACACACACACACACACACACACACACACACTGTATAATTTATAAAGCCTAAGCTCTTTCAATACTCCAAAATGCCAGATAAACTTTTCTCATTTGCCCCTAATTTGGTCACGCGAGATAATGCCGACATCTGAGGGCTTTTTAAACTGCTTTTTAAAATGCATTCCTGAAAGGAGCCTGCATTGGCACCTCTGCACCTCGTCAGCCTCCCATAATTATTTCCAATGCAGAACTGCCCTTAATGTACTGATTAATCCAGCACTCTCCAGCCACCACACCAGATTCAGCCTGCATTAATGTTTTAAAAACTACTCTCTCTTCCTCTCTTTCTCCCTCTCTCTTCTCTTACTCTTTCTTTTTCAATTCTCTCTCACCCTCTTCTCACTCTGTCTCTTTTTATTCATCTCTCTTTTCTGTTTTCTCTCTCTCTTGCTCTTTTTTCTTACTCCCTCTCTTTCATCATGCTCCCTCTGCCACTCTGACCATCTTGTCCTCTTCTTCAGTCTTTCTCTGCCTCTTTTCTATTCATCTCTCTCTCTCTCCTCTCACCTTTCTTTTTTCTTTTTCAAATCTCTTTCACCATCTTCTTGCTCTGTCTGTCTCTCTTTTCATTAAGCTCTCTCTTTTCTATTTCTATCTCTATTCTTTCTTTTTCTCTCTCTTGCACTCTTTTTGCTTACTCTCTCTCTCTCATGCTCTCTCTGCCATGCTGACCATCTTTCTCTTGCCCTCTCCCTCAGTCTATTTTCTTCTTTGCCTCTTTCAAATTACTTTTTCTCTCTCTCTCTCTCTCTCTCTCTCTCTCTCTCTCTCTCTCTCTCTCTCTCTCTCTCTCTCTCTCTCTCCATAGAGTCAGCTATTAGAAGCTAACACCTCTTGCTCTCCAGGGGCTAGCACAGTTGTACCTGTGCTCCTCTATACAACTGCCCGTGTCTTCAGTGTTTCCGCTGTGCCAGCTGCTAAACTTTAGTGGTAAACACTTAGTGTTTGAGTGATTTTTCAACCTGAGTTAGTACTGAGGACTTTTCCTAAAAGGTGGATTAATATCAGCTGTCCCTGACAATGCAGAAGGAAATGTAAGTATTTCTGTTGATTTCTGGTGTTTCTGCATGAAGCTGAAAGTTATTTTTTTATTAAAATGTCTCATTTATTTATCAGTAATTTTCATTTGGCTAAGAATGTTACTTTTGTGAAGGAAATTTTGTATTAGCTTGTTTATACATTAACAGTAGATGTTTGTATTGCTTTTATTAATACTTAAAATAAAATTAAGATATGTATATCCACATAATCTATCTGTTGTTTGCTCTACTCAATGTTCTAATGTCAATCAGTAATGTTCAATGTCAGTCAAGGATAGCGACAGGGCCATTCCACTTTTGTGCAGAAAACAACCAGTTTGGGACATTATGTTCAAACAGAAAAAAAGAGGGTCCCGTTGTCCAAAATAATTACTGGCCTAGTATTAGTGCTTCTTCTTGAAGACCAATCAACAGCCAACTGCAGGCTGCAGGGCCATCATATTTTAGAACTGTGTACTTGCAAGAAATGGATTAATCAGCAATTCAAACTTCCTTACTCTCTTAAGTCCACCTCAGGATTGAGGTATAAAGACCTTGTGTAAAATCAGAGTGAGAGAGTGAGTGAGCTCTCAGCTCTCATCTTCTTTTCTATTTATTTGACTATTCTTCTATTTTCCTACTAATAAAATATTTTCCATTCAACACTTGAGTCCGGCATTGTTTGTCAAAACTGACACGACACATTCCACCATACATTTTTTAATTTAAGAGTTACATTCATTCAGCTAAAAAATAAAAACTTTGTGTTGCTATTACATGGTATCACGCCTCTCGCCTCTGCTTTGTCCATGTCACCATGTACAGTAAGTCCATGTGTTCTGTGTTTGTTTACATCTTGCACATGTTGTCATCCTTTTGCCATGTGCTTGTATTTACGTTCACATCATGTCTCTTTCCACACCCACATCATGTCCCCATGTGCTCTGTTTGTTTACATCTTCTATGGTATCTTGTTCATGTCTCCACCCCCAGTTATGTCATGTCTTTACACAGCCCTGATGTCTCATTATACATCATTATTGTTTGCTATTGTTTTTCACAGCCATTGTCAGTCATTGTTGGATGTGACATTAATGTATGTCTCCAGTATCATTGTTATCTCCCTTGTTTTGCTACCATAACATTGCTTTGTTTAGTTTTCATGGTAACACTTTATAATAACTTCCATTAATAGCTCATTAACTAATGATTAATAACTGTGTAATAACTAGTTCATGAGAATTTCATTAACAAATGATTTACTAATGGTTTGTTAACATTTGCAAAAAATGAATACAGTCATTAATAACTACATGAACTGTCATTTATAAACATTTGTTTATGTTCAAATTCTCGTGAACTAATGATTTGTTCACAGTTATTAATCATTAGTTAATGGCTTATTAATGAAAGTTATTATAAAGTGTTACCATTTTCATTTATTGTCTTATGAATAAAATGTTCTGGACCCCACCCCTACATCCTCTCCTGCATTACACATGGTTATAATGCTGACATAGTTGTAATCTGGTTTAGAGCAGCTGAATGTGGTTTTATTTTGGTGTTTTATGGATGACCGTACATAATAATGGAGAGTCGAGTCCCAATTAACTGATTCTTCATCTAGTTAAGTTGGTCAGTCTATCACAGTCTTAGCAAAGATGTTTAGAAAGGCTATGAAAGGGTGATGCTCTGGTTAAACCTTTTGGTATTAAAAAACATGTCACATGGTATCACAGGTCACCTTTAAGGGATGAGAGACATTCTCCAGAGGATCTGTAGAAGTTCCAGAGTTTTAGTGTAACTATGCTGAAAGCCACCCAAATAAGAAATTAGTTACCAACAACCACAGGACCTGAGTGTATGGGCCAGGTTACAGGGATAGAGTAACTCAAATAACTATCAGTAAGTGAGATCATGACGGGCTCCTTAGTATGTCACGTTCCATCATGGTACCTTCAGCAAAGTTTGAACTGTTCATGTTATCCCATCTTCCATAAACAAAGCAGTTTAGAAATACATTTCAAGTGTTCAGGTATAATAAGATGTCAATTAACCACATATTAGGGATTATATATCAAACGGACTCACTCATTTCACACACCTAAAGCCATGATAAAAGAGAAGGTTCAAAGACATTGCTTGCATATTATAAAGGCCTGGATATTACGGGTAGAAAGGTTTTAAGGATGTCAGAAATCTGCCCATTAATGATAAGAGGCAAATAGTTTATTCGGAGTGAGTTCCAGTGCGCTGGAGACAAAGTGAAGCTTCATTTATGTGCTAATATGGTGCGGGGGAGATAATGGGTGAGGCAAGATCACTCTGCATGTCAGAGCGAGGCCTTTGAACCTCATTCCTACAGCACCTGCCACACTGCTCTCCAATAAACACAAATAGTAAACATAGTGTACTGTGCCAGACAACCCCAGCGAGTGAAAGGCCAATAATTACTTTATAAGAATTTGTGTGTACATGTGTGTGTGTGTGTGTGTGTGAAACTTTCTTGTTTTTGGCAGCCGAAATATCATTAAGCACTTAAACTCCAGGGTTATCATTCATTATTAATCTTAGAATTAATAATTAGGATGTTTATCTACTACCAGTTACTCAGTGGCCATTGACAGAGAGCTCATTTCTGATTTAAACAAAAAATAGATTAAAAGCCACATAAAATTCAGCTTTCCCCAGTGAGATTCATGCCAGAGAGCTTTCCCCAGTGAGATTCATGCCAGATTTGGATGTCAACAATTCTCAAAGCTATTCTCTGTATTTTTCACACTAAAAGGTTTCTGATCCTCATTTAAAAAAATACAACATAAGAAACAAGAAGATTTTACATCCTTAAATTATCTGCAGCTATTTATGGTCCCTAAATGTAATAACTGGTTATGCCACCATTAGCAACAAGAGATTCTGTCAAACACTTCTGAACACTGGAAATCAATCACATAGGAGCTGCACTAGAGGACTTTGGGGGATCAACTGCCCATTTCTGGTCCTGACAGTTTATCTATGGGGTTCAATCAAAGGTTTGATAATGCTGCTCCAAATCATGACTTGTTCATACACTTTGAGTCCTAGTCTTTCTGCACAACAAACTGTACAAGAAGACTGATGACCAGACATTATTTTACAGGATTTTGTGGTGGTTAAATATGGCAAGTCACAACAAAGTGTCCCCACACCATCACACCACCACCAGCCATATCTGACTGTTGGTATGATATTCTTAGAATACAATGATATGTTAGCTTTCTGTCACTTGTAACAGGGACCATGTCTTCCAAAAGTTTCTGCTTTTAGTTAGTTGGAATGTTTTTGGCAAACGCAAGACAAGCCTTTATATTCCTCTTCTATAGATGTCATTTTTACCCAGTCTCTTTATATTAGTTGAATAATGAATGTTGACATTATCTGAGGCAAGCAAGCTATTGGTTCTTTTGTGGCTTCTGGAATAAAGTCACTATGTTTTAGAGGAATTTTGGTAGACCAGCCATTGTTGCAAAGAGTATTTTTTGAGTCTATAATTTGGAGATATCCCTCTGGAGAGTCCCAGAGCTTTAGAAATGTATACAACTTTTTCAATAACTTTACCCAGTGCTTCACATTTCTGGAAACGTTTACTTTAAGTGATGTTTAGATTCAACAGGGCTGGCAGTAATTAAGCCTTAATGTGTCTAGTCTCATTGATCCAAATGATGAATTAAATTACATGAATTAGATTGCGTAACTATGTGCGAATTACTTTTTCTACACAGGGCCAGTTGATATTTTATAGGTAACATCATTTTGTGTTTACTCAGGCTGATATTGTTGTATATTAGGAGTACTTTAGTCTGAGGCAATGAAATTTGACATATATGCAAAATCAGTGTAAATACATTTTACAGCACTATATCACCAACACAGTCTCACATGAAAACTTCACTGGAGTGACTTTCTCAAGTGCCCCGCTCGAACGTCTCCCCGACGACTTTTTCTGCTCGTTCAGAAACCCCCAGAGTTTGCGTCATCACCCAAGTGCAGCCGAATGTCCGCCATATTGCTTTGCTGTTTGTGTTTTCATAATATTTTTTAATTAACCCTGATAAGGATTAAGTGGGTGTGATAATGGATGGATGGATGGATTTTTTCATTAACAGGGGGTTACTTAAGATGCAGGGATAAACGGGGATCACAGCAGACGCCTGCGCTGTTTGTATGAGCAATAAGCTAACTGGCTAGTGCTAGTTTAGCAATAAGCTAACTAGCTAACGCTAGCCTAGATAAGCTAAGCAGGTTAAGACTCTTCACATAAGTGGGTTAAATGGTTTTATAGCACCGGAACGTAACCAAGGCGCGGGCATTTATACGGGAGCAGATGGAATTGGCAGATGTTGGTCTGATAACTATCGATGCACCACCAAGCGCCAACTAGTTAGCAATATGGTGGACGTTCGGCTGCACTCGGGTGATGACGCAAAATCCGGGGGTTTCCGAACGAGCAGAAAATGTCGCCGGGGAGACTGCACTTGAGTGCCGCACTTGAGAAAGTCACTCCAGTGAGGTTTTCGTGCGAGACTGTGTTGATATCACCACAACAATGAGAGTTCCTTCTTTTCATTAACTTCTTATAATACACTCTCTGTGGAGAGTGTTACAAGCTATTCATATTTCAACCATCATCTCCTCCACTGATAATGTTTCTGGGTAAGACTTCCAAACATCTTTATTTCAATAGTCTGACCACCCAACCCCCTCCAGTCCTTTCTGAAGACAGTTGGCTGCAATAGGATATTTTTGCCTGAACAGCATGTCATAGTTATGGCTGCCTCGAGACTCTGCATCCCACTTCCTCTGCATGAGTGATGTCATATTTATAGCAGACGGCAAGTAGAAACAGGTCAAGAGAAAACTAAAGGCAATCAGAGCTGTGCTCATGCATACAGGCCAGCAGTCATGATGAAGCATGTAATAGCGTCATAGCTAATTTCCTGGGTGGGTGTTCATAGCCTTTACCACGCTGTCTGCATCAGCCTTGTGCGCCCATAAATGTAAGTAAGGCACCATGATTCACTTGGCATTTCTTCCACAAATCCTGCCTTGTTTGCTAATATGTGATGCCATTCTGACCACTAAATGACCTCTGGCATTAGTGCAAAGGCCTATAAAATCTTGCATTAGTAGCCCACTACCACCCTTTCCTGTTAGCCATTTGCACATTGTGGTGAAATGGTATAATAATATACCTGTACTTTTCCCTTTGCTAATGTTTTACATGCCTGTTGAGTGTCTGTGGCTTCTCGAGGCTCTCCTTTCTAAGTCCCACTCTGCCTGATGGCTCTGACAAATAGATGTTTTCTCAACTTGTGTGTCCCGTCATTATTCCTGCATTAGAGTGCTTCACACAATTATGACGAATAGCCTGTGTGTGCTGAGTTAGAGAGCATGATCAGCTTTCCATGTCTTTTTTTCTCATGTAGGGCTTTAAGGTTGTGGTGTACTCTAGACGTTTCCCCTCATTGCCCCCATAGCAACCACCCAAAACAATGCACACTTACCCCAAACTTGTCCTGGCTAGGAATGCAGTCGGTCTTCTGTAAAACGGCGGCGAAGAAAGGAAATCAGAGCACTCATCAAATTCTGTCCTTATATAAACACTGATGTCAAAGGTTTACAACATGATACTCTCTACATTGTACTGGGTGTCTAATACAGTGCCAATTTAATTTGGCACAGATGACATGTAAATATACAGAGATTATGGCAGTTGGATTCTGTAGTAAGCTTGTAGTTCATTGTGTATGCAGTGTTGATGTGTGACTTACACAGCAAATAAAGGTGCTGAAAAAGCAACTCATCTCGGCTTTAGTGCTTATTGTAATGGACCTCATATCAGTGGTTGAGGGAAGATGAAAAAGGAAAGTGAAAAAGTCAGAAGAAAAGAGAAAAAAGAGCTGTTGCTCGGTGGCTGAAGTTCAAGAAGGGGGCAGCCCCAGTCATAGCACAATGGCTTGGAGTGGTGGATCGGCATTGCAGGAATTTTTTAATTTCCTGTTACTCAATAATTCAACTCTCGTTAGGGCCGTGGACAACATCCTGCGCAGTGTGCTTTTCTGATCAGCTCAATCCATTCGACAGACACTGCCCCCAACCAGCTTTCATCCACTACAATCAGTCCAGCTGCCCCACTTAGCTCTCCACACGACCTCAGGGAGTGTGTGTGGGTGTGTATTTCTGTGTATGAATGAAGAAAGGTCAATCAGCTGATAGTTCTACTGATGTCACATGGCAGGGTTCCCCCTGTTCTTATTAAAGCTTGATTAGAACCTCCTAGAGCTCAGAGGGATCAACAGGCCTTGTCTGGCCTGGTCTTCCCCCTTCGTCCACTGCAGAGAATAAAGAAAACAGTGACATGAGAAGCAGAACGAATGCAGAGCTAAGTGCTTTACAGCGACTTCCAGCCCTTCAGGGCTCCCTCTCTATCTCTCACTCTCAACAATTCATGGCTGTTTTAGAGCTGAATAAGTCACCTGCTGTCCCAGGTGTTGACTCAGTGGTGATAGTTCTTAACATCTGGCCAGGCTATTATGAAGTGGCTAAAACTGACCTGAAGTCAGCTTGGCATTTATTATAAACACAGATTCGTCTAATGTCCTATATCTGAAATAATACTCTACTATAATGTGTCATGGTCCGTCTACAGCAGGGGTGTCAAACTCTGGTCCTGGAGGGCCAGATTCCTGCAGAATTTGGTGATTTCTCTGCTCTGACACTACAATTAAACCTGCTCATTACCTGCTGAGCTGAATCAGGTGTGTTTGACCAGGAAGTTCACAAAACTCTGCAGGAATCCGGATCGCCAGGACTGAAGTTTGACACACGTGATCTAGAGGCTCTTGCGTACACTGTTACATATTGAACTTATGATCAGATATACACTACCACACAGAATTTTACACGACAACAACTTTAATTTCAGACATTTTTTAAAATAATAAAATCCCCGAGTGGCTCAGTGGATTAAGGTGCTGTCACTATGATCCAAGAATCCCAATCATGCTGCTTGCCATCGGCAGCCTGGACCTGAGAGAGCAGTATTGGCTGTGCTCTTTCTGGGCGGGTAAGATGGCACTCTTTCCCCAACAATATTAAGCAATGTCGGCTGGCTCAGGTGTCTGCCAGGTGATTCATCAGAAGTGGGGATCCTGTGCATTGCGTTGGCTGCCCAGCGGTGTTGTATCAGCAGTAGTTTGAAAAGAGGCGGAGCTTGACTTCACATGCATCAGAGGAGGCCTGTGCTAGTTTGTACCCTCCTAGAGTCAAAGACATTACAAGTAAAATTGGGAGAGTCAAGGAGTGGGCGGGTCAGGTGGCTACCAAATCACACTGGGGGGAGAAAACTGAAAAAACACAAAAAAGATTAAGATTAAGATGAACCAATTTGCCAATGTGATTTTCACTCAATGGAATTTTGACCCACACAGTGAAACACACACACACACACACACACACACACACACACACACACACACACACACACACTAGTGAACACACTAGGCTGTGAGAATTTGTGCCCGAAATGGTGGGCAGCCCTTATCCACCGGCGCCTGGAGAGCAGTTAGGGGGTTAGGTGCCTTGCTCAAGGGCACTTCAGTAATGTCTTGTTTGGGGATCAAACTGGCGACCTTCTGGTCACAAGACCAGATCCTTACCTAAGCCATGGCTGCTCCCAAAAAAGAAAAAGAAAAAGAAAAGAAATCCAATCTTTTATGGTAGAAGGGGTGAGGTATGAGGTATGAGGTATGTTAGTTCATTTTTGGTCTCTCCCACAAGAAACAATACGATTATTGGCATTAGCTGTTTACTCTTTGTCTGAAGTTTAATACTCAAAAGGTTACATTGGAAACATCCTTCATATACTATAATAATCTCAACAAACACTCTGAACACT
>BRDA01094034.1:4258-15973 GCA_036984385.1 Crenuchus spilurus | reverse complement strand
GGCCAAAATTACACTCCCCTCTTATCTTTATACTATAAGGCCTGATAAACATGAAACTGATTTTGGTGTCTGTGTGTGTAGAAGTTATCATTAAAAACATTTATTGTAGCTTCTTCATAGGGGATTTTCTTGGGGGGAGAATGATTTTGGCAATGCTAACATACTTGCAAAAAAATTACACTCCCCTCTTATCTTTGGACTATAAAGGACAAGGTAAGACCTGTAGTTAAGCTCACCAGTAGTATCCCCCCCAAAATGTAGAAATCCCCCTTATGTGACACATTTAAGGGGGGAATTCCCCCCCATTTTGAAAAATATTATACAATTCATCAGTGCATGTTTACACTGTATGTGTGTGTGTGTGTGCGTATTCTCACTGTGACAAATGCCATTATCTTTTGAATAACAGCATCAGTCAGTGACAGGTCAATGGACAGATTGATTGACAGACTGTGATGTGATGTGGATTTTTAGTGAGCATCAAAAATTCTGACACACACACACACACACACACACACATTTCAGAGTGGATCTCGATCCTCTTCAACTATTCTGACATACAAAGAACATTAACATCTTCAAGAGATGTGTGTGTGTGTGTGTCAGTATTTTTGATGCTCACTAAATCATCAACTCAGTCTCTCTCTCTCTATCTCCCTCTGTGTGTGTGTGTGTGTGTGTGTTATGCTGGCATCTATAGAGGGCACTGTTTCCTTACTGTAAGAGTTTGTCATTCTATACATAGTCTACTAATAATCTCTCTCTCTTTCTGTTGCTCTCTCTCTCTCTAATATATATATATATATATATATATATATATATATATATATATATATATATGAATGCATTGGGGAAAAGTATTTGAGTATTTGATACACTGCGGTTTTTGCAAGTTTTCCCACCTACAAAGAATGCAGAGGTCTTTAATTTTTATCACAGGCAAAATTCAACTGTACGAGAGAATCTAAAAAAATCCAGAAAATCACATTTTATTTTTAAATAATTAATTTGCATTTTATTGCATTAAATAAGTATTTGATCATGTAACAACTAGTAAGAATTCTGGCTTTCACAGACCTGTTAGTTTTTTTTAAGAAGCCACGGTTGGGATGGTGTTCTTGGGGCTGTACTCATCCTCGTTCTTCCTCCAAACACAGTAAGTGACCACATCTCACCTGACCACATAACCATCTCCAGGATCATCCAGATGGTCATTGGCAAACTTCAAACAGACCTGGACATGTGAGCAGGGAGACCTTGCATGCCCTGCAGGATTTTAAACCATGATGGCATGGCATATTGTGTTACTAATGGTCCTCTTTGAGACTGTGGTTCCAGCTCTCTTCAGGTCATTGACCAGATCCTCCCATGTAGCTCTGGGCTGATTCCTGACTTTTCTCAGACTCATCCTTACCACATGAGGCAAAATCTTGCATGGAGCTCCAGACTGAAGAAGATTGACAGTCATCTTGTGTTTCTTCCATTTTCTAATAATTGTGCCAACAGTTGTTGCCTTCTCTCAAGCTGCTTTCCTGTTGCCCTGTAGCCCATCCCAGCCTTGTACAGGTCTACAATTTTGTCCCTGGTGCCCTTGGAGTGTGATTGATTAAATGTGTGGACAGGTGTCTTTTATACAGAATATGAGTGCAGAATAGGAGGAAGAAAGGCAGGTATGTGAGATAATTGGTAGGTGATCAAATACTTATTTCATGCAATGCAGAAAAATTATTTAAAAATCGTACAATGTGATTTTCTGGATTTTTTTAGATTCTGTCTCTCACAGTTGAAGTTCACTTGCGATAAAATTTACAAACTTTGGCAGTGTATAAAACACTTATTTCCCCACTGTATATATACTTTATACATGTCACTATTTATTCCTTCTGGTTTACAGCAGTGTAACATTACTGTATACAGTTCGAGGAACAGTTCAAATGAACTCGAGTGTTGGACATTCAAGTGTTTGTTTCACTGGAAGTAATGAATTCATTGCTTTTCATGCTCTTATGGTTCTTTAAAAAATTCAAAATTATTTTTTTTGAATCCAAAAAGGCCTGGATGTCTAAGAGTTAAAGAAAACTGTGTGAGTATATGATGATGTCTGTTTTTGGCTCCCATGTGGTTGCTGAGGTTTGTTTTTTTTTTAAAGGCCATAAGTGCTTATTGATTGAAACGTAAGTCCTTTTATTCCTACTGTATGTGTAATATTACTCTCTTATTCAGTGTGCAGGCAATGCACTCACACTTTACTTGTGAAAAAAGTTTCATTTGTATTGCATTTATGCTTCACTTACAAACACACACACACACACACACACGTTTCTGTGAATTGTGGACATTACGTAGACTTCACTCAATTTCCTGAAGACATCCTCAAGCCTTAAAACCATATCCGTCACCTTAAAACATGCACTCACCTTAAAATTTCACAATTTTATAGATACTTTATTGATCCCTGAGGGAAAATTCAAGATACATTCAATTTCCATGGTGGGGACCAGCATGTAGTCCCTGCGAGGAAGAAAGATCCCAATGACGTGAGTATGTAAACAGGTTTTAGTTTGTATATCATAAACCTGATATACAAACAAAAACTTTTCAGTATTACTGTATTAGTGAGGACATTCTATTCACTTGTGCAATACTCAATAAAAATGAACCTAAACCTATTCTCAACCTTAGCAACCAACAGTCAGAGCTTCTGCAGTTTTAATTATTAAAAAGTTTGAAATGAAAATCGTTCTTGTGAGGACCAACAAAATGTCCCCACTTTTACAGATCTGGCATGGATTTCTATCATTTTAAGGAAATTAAGTCTGCACCAGGGAGAAATACAAGGACACACACACACGCACACACACACACACACAGAGTCTGTCTCTCTCTATACATGTCTTTCTCTCAGCAGTGCACTTCATGTCTGATTATGAATAAATGATCACTCTTTCTGCTTTATAATTTATAACCAGAGACCTAATTTGTCCCCTCTCTTTCTCTCTCTCTGCTTCTTTCTTTTGTTTTGAACAACAGAAACTCTTGAGGTGGTGAATGTAGTGTTCAGTTTTCAGTAAAATACTGTGAAAGGCTCCATAGCTCTCAAACATTGTTTATATGCACCACTACATATCCCTCTGTGCACTGGGCATGGTGACCTTATGGCATGTGCCATAACATTTCATCCAAATCTCCAATAAAAAAAGTCCAGCATATTTCAACTTTAAGCAAATGACAGAGTTCACCATAGTGGGTGGTTATGGAAGACTTGGGCTGTGTCTGCAATGGTATGCTTGTTCACTCATTTACTGATTACTAATTATAATCTTCTACAGAGGAAACAGCGAAAGAGATGAGAGCGAATTCAGATGATGTTCACTTACACCTGAAATATATATATATTAGTAGACCAACATACTTGTACAATTTTTTTAAGATACGAATTGCGACTCAGTCCATGTTTTTGGTCGAGATCCGAGCGAAATTCCAAGATATGAGTGGCTGCTGCTAGTTGTCCTATTGACGCAAATGTCTAGTATGGGCAGCACAACACCTTCATCTCATTCTTTTTCATGTGTTACCCTCAGAATCAAGTCCAATCTCATGTGATGTACTCCTTCTTGCATCCTTTTTGAAAAAAAATTATAGTAAAAATGTTTTAAACGCTTAAACCAATTTAATTTTAATAACATACATATAGTAATTATTTTAAACATTTGATTGTAAAAATGCTTTAAACTCAAATCTAGTTCATTTTAATATCATACATACAGTAATTATGTTAAATACTGTTAATATTATTTTGCGCGGACGAAAGGCCCAGCCTTTCACAGCCCATCATCTGCGTGCGCACGCCGGCCCTGAACATAGATATGGAGACTTGCTGTTGCTTCTGAGTGAAAATTGTTTTGTACTAAACTGCAAAGAATGAACCATGGTATCCCATTCTTCAGCCAGTTGCTGAATTTCTTGGCAGCAGTCAGACGCTGAAGTGGAATGGAAGAACAGATTTTACTGTACAGCGTGTAAAGGTCCAGTATGGGCAGCACAACACCTGCATCTCATTCTCTCTCATGTGTTACCCACAGAATCAAGTCCAATCTCATGCACTCTACTCTTTCTTGCATCCTTTATGAAAAAAAAATTAAGGTAAAAATGTTTTAAACTCTTAAACCTATTTAATTTTAAAAGCAGCAGTCGGATGCCGAAGTGAAATGAGAGAAGAGAGATTTTACTGTACCATGTGCACTACGCATCTGTAATACACAGTACCATGCGTATAGAATTCTCCACAAATTTCAAATGCTAGAGTGAGAATTCCCAAAAAATGATTTTACATTATTTATTGAAATCTGAAATTGAAATATTTTGTTATGCATTGGTAAAGTATATATGTGTGTTTCTAAATTGGAGAAATTTGTTTGATATACGAGTTGATTGACTTACGAGCTCCATTATAGAACGAATTAAACTCGTATCTCAAGATACCACTGTGTAATTTTATATCTATATCTATCTATCTATCTATCTATCTATCTATATATATATATATATATATATATATATATAAATTGCAATTCAACATGAAATTCACTCCAGTGGATTTGCCGTTGATACATTGTGGTATGTTAACCTGTAAATAGTATACATAGTTTCAAGGCCGTCGACAGGGGGGGACAACCGGGTCTGTTGTCCCGGGCCTCAGGCTCAGGGGGGCCCATAAAAGAGAAAATGTATTGTGTATTATAATTCTATTATTTTTAATGTAATCTTGAATTGTTTGATTAATATAAAATTTTGGCCTTAAAATCAGCTCAATAACTAAAAAATATAGAGCACAGAAAAGAAAAGACAAAGACAGATGAAACTCATAGAGGTGAAAGGAGAATATATAAAGAGGTTTATTATAAGAGAGCATGAAGAGACAGCAAGACTCAACTCCGGTGAGCCCAGAGATTATGGTAAATAAACAACAACCACGAACGTTGTAGCACCGTAAACTTTACGACCCAATACGTTTGTTGTAAAGAGGCCTAACTCTTAATCCCTGACTGAAACAGCCCAGAAGAGCAGCACAGGCAAAAAAACGACCGAAATGACAGGGAGAACTGACAGGGACAGAGAGAGGAGTGAACTGCAGGAGAAGGGGGCGGATCCCAGCCCAGGGGCGTCGCCAGACATATTTTACTGGTGCACATGCCCCAGTATTGATCTGCAGTGCCCCAGTATAGATTTCACCAGTAAAAAAATCACTTCAGAGTTTTAGGTCTTTGTAGAATACACTAAAAAATACGCACATAGCTACTTAATATAGTAATTCACTGCAATTCTATTCACTCGACACAATACCCACATGGCTACTTAATATGATAATTTATTCACGTGTAGAGAGAGAGAGAGAGAAAGAGAGAGAGAGCTACGTGACTAAAGGTAATGTAACGTTAGCTCATGCTGAATACTTATATAATATCATATATTATTTTAATCTTGATTGAGTTAAACATTATTACTCCTGTAGATGGATATCAGAAAGTGTTTTGCTCAGTAGGGATAAAGCAGCAAGGAGAAATGAGAGGTGAGCCCCTGGCTAGGCTTCCTCAACCTGTGTCTATGATGTTAACGCTACGTTAGCTAACGTTATTCCTTGATCGTGCTGGTTGGGACTTCTGCGTCAATGATGAATATGAGAGAGCTTGTGTTGACAAGTTAGCCCAGGAATACTGCAGTGGTTCAAACTCAAATGGTGCACCTTCATGTTTGTAAATGTGGGTACATTTGTCCTTAATCATCAAGTCCTGACCCAAAATTTTAAACCCTTCAAATTGATTTCACAGAAAAAATACACAGTAATGACTGTCTTGTCAGTCGTTTTTTTTCTTTATAATTGGCTAAAATACTATTGTCTCCAGAAAAATGACTAAAAATATATTTTTGCTTGAACCAGTAGTGATTTACAAGTCTAGAGTAAAGTTCGCAAGGAGGCCAAATGCATCAGTTCATTCAGGTGATTAATCAAAGATCCAGTCAACAACATAATCTGATCTGATTGTTTAGTTTAAAGCACTATTTGAATGAATGAATGTTACACTTATATAGCGCCTTTCTCAAACCCAAGGACGCTTTACAATCAACACACTCCATTTACACACACTCAATCACACACTGGCGAGAAGCGGCAGCCAATCGCACACAGTGTACTCTCAACCGGAAGTGACTGTTCACCTGGAGGACTGCATCGAGCACTAGGGGGAATCACCCAGGACAGAGTGCCAACCATATCTGGGCATACATACATACATACATACACAGATATACACATTCATGCACACACACACACACACACACTAGGGTAATTTTTTAGAGTAGCCAATTCACCTGAACTCCATGTTTTTGGACTGTGGGAGGAAACCGGAGTCCCCGGAGGAAACCCACGCATGCACGGGGAGAACATGGAAACTCCACTCAGATGTGGACTCGAACCCAAGACCTCAGCGCTGAGAGGCGAACGTGCTAACCACTAAGCCACCATGCCGGCCTATTTATGCTTTCTTAAATGTAAATAAGTGCAGAAATCTTTTTTTCGCCTACATTATCTGTGCCCCAGCTGTGCCCAGTACAGTCTTAAGTCTAGTGACGCCCCTGGTCCCAGCCCTGACTCAGAGCAGCACGGTAGGTGACAGCGTCCGTCAGAAACAGTCCTCGATCTGTTGCTATTGTAAAAGACCTAAGACAAGGCTTATCTATTACAGAAAAAAATCAAAGTGATCAATATGGGGAAGAAAGCCAGACAGAAAGTGGAAAGGGGGGAGGCGGGGGTTGATGAAGTTTTTTTTTTTTTTTTTTTTTTTTTTTTGTGGGATGGATGTTCGGGGTGTGAAGCCTTCATGCCCCGGGCCCCAGCAAGTCTGTCAACTGGCCTGCATAGTTTATAGACTATATGTATGGTGTACTGTGAGTAACAATATACACGCAATCAAATTGTTCACTAATTTGAACAGCACTATAATTTGCCAACACCCTAAATAGAGCACTAAATGGTAAATAGGGTTTGATTTCAGACACAGCCTGGTTTTCATCATAAATAGTACAGTTGGTGGTTGCCTAGGTGTTGCTAGGTAGTAGCTAATGTGTTGCTAACTGGTCATGTGTGCTACTTTTGCTGGTTATGATAATAGGTTGGCTGCTATGAGGTATTTACAAGGGTGTCACTCATCTGTTGCTGCGGTGTTTCTTTTGGTCTGTATGGAATTTTGGAATTGGTTCAGTATCTCAAAAACTGAAGGACAGGTTAGTGGACAAATATTCAACAGAAATGGAAGAAAAAATAGACTGTAAAGTAGTAATAAGAAATAGCAAGTAGCAGGGACGTCTCTACCTTAGGGGTCCTGCCCCACCTGATGTCACTGTAGAGCACTGTGTGACAATCAGTAATTTTGTTTACATTTATTTTATTTAAATATTATTTTGTAACGTTGTGCATTTGACTTATGAACTTCACAAGACCTCTGAAGATGCCTATTGTATCTGGCACCAAGACTTTAGCAGCAGATCCTTTTACTTTGAAGTGAAGCCTCTGTGACTCTGACTTGTTTGTCCAGTACATCCCACAGAATCTCAATCAGATTAAGATATGGAGTAGTGTGCCAATTCAACACCTTGAACACTATGTCATGTCACCCAAACCATTCCTGAACAATGTTTGTAATGCAGCTGGGCACATTATCCTGCTCACAGATGCTACTATCTTTAAAGAATACCTTTACCATGAAAGGGTGGGCTTAAGGTGGTTCACATTAATGCCAGGAACAGAGGTTTCCTATTATCCAGAGCATCAGACTGCCTCCTTCTCCTTCTTCCCATAATCTGGGTGCCATTTCTTCCCAAGGTAAACAGTGCACACACAAACACCTCACCATCCACTTGTTGTCAAGGAAAATTCATCAGACCAGACCAACTAGCTTGTGAAGGGCTAGCTTGTGATTTGAGAAAATCAGGAAGACCCAAAGACTCGTGTAAGAAAACTTAAAGAGCAGAGTGAAAAGATGGGACACTGACTTTACTTTTTATGGAGGAAAAATGTTGTGGACAGCAACATTTGACTACATTTGACTACTGTTTGACTACTTGATTCAATCGTTAATGAATCCAGCAGGACCAGAACAAGACTCTCAGCAGAAAAAGGAACTTGAGTCTTCACAAAGACTAGAACTGTCCAAACTGTGGTCTTCTCTGAGGTTCTTTATGGATGTTAAAGCTGGACAATTACAAGCAGGATGGGAAGAATATTAATGCCTATGAACTTTGGTGTTGGAGAAGAGAACCTTGGACAGCAAACCAAACAAATCATTGATCAAATCAAAGCTCACCTTTCACTAGAAGCCAGTGGTGGGCCATGCATTTTACACCTAGGCCTTCAGTAATGCTCCGTCTGAATGAATTTACCCTCCATACTATTCTCCCTGTGTGTTATGCACAGCCAGTACGTTGACACAGATTAACAGCAAGCCAAAGTCGATTCTCATGATTCTCTTATTTTGTCCCAAATGGCAGGTGAAAATGCGAGTGAAACTACAAAACTCAAAATAGGAAAAAACTCTTGAGAATAATAAACATAATTCACTGAATAACAGCTGATGAATTCACTATAGTATGACAGCATAACAGCGAGCTAATTTATAATGTCAATGTCATGAGAAAACAACCATTCAATAGCACAATAGCATTAGCTTCTTGTAATGTAAACCCATGTCACATCAAATCAAATTTATTTATGTGCTTTTTACAACTGATATCACAAAGCAGCTTTACAGGGTAAGTAATAATAAACATCAAATCATTAATCCTTAATCCATGGTGAGCAAGCCAACGATGACAGTGGCAAGGAAAAATTCCCTCAGAGCTGGAGGAAGAAACCTTGGGAGGAACGACTCACATGGGGGACCCATCCACCTCTGGTCAACTAATTATAAGTTTGTGATAAGTCATAATCATATGATGTAGTTGTAATGCTCAGGTGAACTGATATGGTGACGGTAGTGGGACAGGAATGATGATGATAATGGTAATAATGATAGCCAGCAAAGTCCAATGTGGGCAGTAGTATAGGGCATCTGGAGCAGGTCACAGTAGTTGGGTATTGGTGGGCAGATGATCCAGGAAAGCATCATGCAGAGAATAGTAATCAATCTTCCATCAGCCTTGGACCAGACCGGTGGGCAATCAATCACTCGGAAAAAGACAAAAATGGAATTAGTTGTGTTTGGGTTTATAGAGCACAGGGATTGTGAGACATAGAGTGTGGCTATTGACTCTGGCAGAACTATCTAGAACAGCCTACCTAAAAGGAGAGAGCCAGAAGGTAAATAAGCATGGGAGCTCCCCAAGACGATTGGCATCATTCTGCTCACCTCCAACAAACCTGCGTGATCATGTGAGCAGCAGTATTATAGCCCCAGCATCTCAGTTCACTATAAAGTGAAACTTACAGTCACTGCTTTTGTGGGAGTAGAAAAAAATAAAGAGCTTTGGCATATTACTCTGCTTAGCAATGAAATCTGAGATTACAAGAGTTACCACACATTCGACACTTCAACCCATCCATCCATCCTTTATCACACAAACTTAATCCTTATCAGGGTCACGGTTTAGCCCCTCATTGGGTGCAGGGCAGAGCATTACACTATTCAACTAAGCACAGGACAGGGCGCCAATCCATCGCTGGCACTTCAACCCGAAGAAGCATTCAATGCGTTCAACACGCATTTCTCACTCTGCTTATAAACATTATTAATACAAACTTAATAAGGAATTTAATATCTAAAATAAACTGAATAATCTGAGGGCAGAACAACTTCAGAAAGTAATTTATGGTTATAAAAAAAAAAACATTTAATATGCAGAAATACAGTATAAAGAGCCATTGCATCGCAGATAGATAACTCCTGGAGCCTAAATAAATGCCTCTATTGAATGAACAAACCAGGGGTGAACAAGTCTCCTTACTACAGCTACCACCAAGACACAAATAAAAATATTAATAATAACCTCATGAACTTGCAAAGTTATTTAGGAAAACAGCAACATTTTACTCACCAAAAATCAGATTTGTAAATAAAATCCATCCTCTTTCCTCAAAAACAGATTATCTGTGTGCTTCAGTTCCATCAAGAAGTCCTTTCCTATCACATCGAAGCTAATGCTAACTAGATTGACTATCCAATCAACAGGTCTGAATATTGTCACATTCTGTGACATTGCCAGACACCTGCTAGATGGCCCCTATGACATCATCCCCAAATCTGATTGGTTGAAGTAAGGTGACCGGATCAGAGATGACAAAAAAGAGGACACTTCAGCAGGATTTTGTGTGTGTGTGTTCTTGAACATAAATTGTATTATTATTAATTATTAATACATATTGACAAACTATGATTTATATTTTAATAATTACTAGTCACTATTAATAATATATTAAAAAACTATGAAATGTATTATGAATAAATAAAATTAATATCAATCATTAATAAAATATTAATACATTACATATTATTAAAAAATATTAAACTGTTAAAAACATGTAGCATAATGTTAGATTCAAGGTAGGACAGATAGGCAGACACTCACGGATAAAATAATTTAGGTTTACTGATGATTCAGTGGGATGTAGAAAAAGGAATTTAGACAACAAAATAGCATACCAAAGAGTAAATACAGCACGGTGTAATTCAAAAAGAACTCGAACTAAGTCGAAGTCAAAGATAATCCACAGACTAAATTCCAAATGCACAATCCAAACAAAACATAAGGCAAACAGGATCAAAACGAGGGCTAAGACAAAGAGTAGTCAAGGGCGATAGCAAGGATCCAAACACGAGAAAAACCAGTTCAAAATGACTAAGAGAATGCTTGGTAAGGCACAGAGATGTGGCAATACTTCACGTTGGATGAGACAAAACAGAAGCATTAAAAAGGGTCTGTAATTATGAGCTTCAGGTGCGGCCGCTCAGAACTCTGGTGAAAGCGACCTTCAGACTTTATTCTGATTGGTTGGCTGTGAGTGTCCATTTCACGCTGCCTGCTGGGAAATTGAATTTTGAGTTCCTTCACTCCTTGTTGAATCTCTGACACATAAAATGATCACCCAATCCTTTTCAGTCAACTTCACTTCCACTCATTATCACCAATGTTACACTTATGTTTGGAATGTACGGTCAATAAACCTCATTTAAACAATTATACATAATTTTTGAGCAAAAATAAGCAGAAATTCTTAATTATTTTGATAACAGTTCGACTTAGAGGCATGTAAATAGATGGCTTATCAAAGACTGGTAGCTGACGTGACAGACAGAACAAACGCTCAACATGTAAACAACTTACAGGTGAAAACGGACGCTGTTTGACACTAGAACAGCGGAGACATTCTGAGGAATTTTCAGAGTCTCCCTCCTGAAACTCCTGAAGCACCTGAAGCCCCTCTCCTCCTTGTCACAGATTAGAGAGCTATTAGCAAAGTACTGTTGTAAGGGGGGCAGGCAGAGGTAGAACACAAGTGCGGAGATCGTGGGATTGACGGGGGTTTATTGAACAGAAAGAGACAGAAAACAAAACACAGCACGAGGGCTGGCCACACAGGATTGAGCACGACACAAAACAAAAGACAGAGAAAGACAAGTTATTTGGGGGCAGTTAGGGTGCTAGAGGCGTGAACACAAGATGGAG
>BRDA01094031.1:0-10648 GCA_036984385.1 Crenuchus spilurus | reverse complement strand
AACATGGCTATATTTATGTCAGTGGCCATGCGATAGCAGCATTACACAATTTAATTCTTTGTCTTCTTTGTAAATAACTTACATTTTGAAAATCGAATCATTATTAACAATTTTACAGCCATTAGAAGTCAAGCAAGCAGTAAGGTCTAGAGAAAATGTCCGTTACGACGGATGCGAAAGCCGATAATAGCCTAACGTCATCAAACATTTTAATACTTTGATTATTGTTAAAGAGCTTTTTACACTGTTTGTAAAGATTTTTAAATTTTTAAAATCGGACAATTATTAGCAAAGTTAGAGCTTTGAGAAGGCAGCAGTGCTGGTCATGTGCCATTGTTTACAAGCTTCACTTCCACACAACATGGCGGCTCCATGACGGTGGGCCGGCCTCAATGCTAGCGAATAGGCGGTGTCCTATCCAGTAATATAGATCATTGGTTCTACCAGCTTGAACTGCCTGTTCTGAATAGCGATTAGAGCTAACTAGGTAAACAATGATGCATACCAGCAGGATGTGCTGTGTAGTCATGGTCCTTAGCACAAATGCTCAAGTTTTCCACAACTCCCGACTCCGGTGGACGAACATGTGCTGCCTGGCGACAGCTCTTGAAAGGAAACATGAACATTGTTCCACTATAACCGGGTGGGAACAGCACCAACTTTCAGTTGTGAGCTTCCTTCTATATATTACAGCAGTGAAATGCTGTCTACACATGAAGGTACCATATAACAAAGTTTGTCCCTTCATCTCTCCTAATCGCATGCACCCATTTTTTCTTCTACTCATCGTCAGTCAGGAAACCATGAAACCTGAGATAGTGTTTTTGTTTCAAGTTCAAACACCGGGGTGCACTGCAAAAGCTCTTGTTATTTGACTCTGCCATCACTGTTTACTGTGTAGTAGTGGTGGGGCGACGCGTCGACATAATCGATGTAATCGACTTCAAAAATATGTCGATTTGCAAAAATGCACGTCGACGCGTTTCCAAGCTGGCCACACCCACTAAAAACATGGATTTCTCCGGGGAGCAGGCTGTGGACAACTCGCACATGGGCATCTTAAGTTTGGGAGTACTTTGGACAGAGACCGAACATGTGGTGCTATGTAAGCTTTGCCAAATGGAGATGGCTTATCACAGCAGCACGACGAGCACATGAAGCGCAAGCATCCCGAAGTGCTTCGTGAAGACGGGGGCGAGACACCACCTTAAGTTCTCTTTATTTCTTCTCTCCACCCTAGCATTATATATTACAAATATTAGCATGTGTTGCTAATGTGCACGTTAGTAGTAGTCACTATGAAGTAGTCACCTTTACTGCTATCAGGGCCTGAATTTCACGTGGGATTGCGGACTATTTCTTTGATTTCCGCAATTTTAGCCTTAATAATGAGGGGAAACTCCCACACACAATTACAGCGAAAACGTTCAGCAAAACATTCGCTCGGTTTGGATTGTGAGACGGACGGATAGTCGGGCGGACCTACTTCCGTACTGGACACTGCACTCGGCGCGCTCACTCTTCCTCTGTCTACAGAGCTACGAGAACCTTCTGCTTTAGTGGCGTTTCTCTCAGTCAACTTTCAGAACCAACACAGTCACTGATAAGAACTTGTGGCACGCAAACACGGAGCGCTGGCTATAACGCAAATCTCCATCGTCTGAAATTGAACCCGCTCAAAAAACAGCACCGCCAGAATCCGACTCCCCTTCACGTGCACGAGCATCACACAGCATTGCAGAGCACATCGTATTCGCTGTTTCTGTTGTTTCTGTATTTAAATAACAATTTTTATTGTCATTACGTTCACAGAAAACAACAGAACAACTCACAGAGCACTAGTTGTGTTATAGTTAACAAACGGAAGTCCTAATAAATCCATATTATTATTAGAACGTTGTTAAAACAAAATACACAACAGAGATTCTGCTGCAGCTCCTAACATCATCACATGTTATTGGTCTAAATTCAGTGAGTTGCATCTTTTCAGAAAAACGATATTGTACGCTATTTTAATGTTCTCTGACCCAGAGCTGATTTATAAACAAGTGTGCTGACACAGTAAATCTGCCAGGGTTAAATCAACACCATCAGAGTTACATTAAGACTGAGGGTGTAACACTCCCATAGCTTGTCTAACCTTAAAGCAGTAACACTCCCAGTGTTAATTTAACTCTAATAAACACTGTAATGCCTAAATGTTCTTACAGTCACCCCAACACAGGAGACATGTAGACCCATACACTAGAGGGGAAGAGAGATTGTGTGTAGGTGCTGGGGTGTGTGTTAGTTACTTCTGTTTGTTGTTCAAGTTGAACATTTTTTGCGTTGTTAAAAATCTTGCTTTAATTTCATGAGATTTTATGTTTGACTGTACAGAGAAGGTACATTTTAACACAGGATTTTGTTTTGCAGGTTATGTGAAGATTAAAGAAAATATAGAAATATTAAGAGGATTTCTCTTTTTTCATCTTTTTGGGTACATTATTAAGTGCAGACAACAAGGCAACAAATAGATTAATCGATTAATCGAAAAAAATAATCGTTAGATTAATCGATTAATCGAAAAAATAATCGTTAGATTAATCGATAAAAAAATAGTCGTTAGGTGCAGCCCTACTGTGTAGTGGAACTAACTTTACACTGCGAAGACAGCTTCCGGAATAAAGAATGCAGAAGTGTGAAAAGGGCCTATTCAACTCCATCGATTGCAGCCATCAATACGTCACCATCATCGTCCTTCCCTCCACCACCAGGTTGCCCAGGGGGGTAGCTCCGCATCTGCTGTCCATTTAAGTTGATTTAAGTTTTTTAATCATTTAACAGCGCTAGTTAAAATACTGTACATGAAAGCTTTGTTGTACTTTTTGCTCATTTGGTCAGGATTCCTCATGCCTTGCCTTACACTTTTAACTTTATCACTCTATTTTATTATTTTATACAGATGTTAAAATAACTGGTTTAACTAAAAATACTTCTGTAAAGCTGAATCATGTAGCACTGGGCTTGGTAACCTTAGGCTGGTGTGTTGCAGCTCCAGAGTGTGGAGTCTGTGATTTTCTTTTGAGATACAAACTATGTATACAACTGAATGTCTTCAACAGCAATGACCTCACAGTAGCTGAGTTTATGAATTAAATTAATTAGTTGTCTGGATCATTAAGCCCTATTGTCTAGACAACTGCACAAGGAGTCAGTGCGTAACTTTAAGGGGTTAAGTGAAATTTAATTACATTCTTGTGTTTTACTTAGGAGGATTACCAGGAAACCTGTCCTATTACCTGGCAGACTGAATCATGTGTGATTTTTATTCGTTGTTCAGTAACTGTAGTAAGAAAGAACATCCTGAGTCATGTATTTAACTCTGAATCACATTCACACCGAATGTACAAACCCAACTTTCCTTATTACAGTGCCACAGCTGGCAATTATATATATTTTTAAACAAGTTCAAGTAACACAAAGAAGTCCTGAGTCTTATAGTACAGTGGAAGTAATCAACATAGTTTATGCTATAAACAGAACATATAGATCTATTCTGCTCTCACCGGCATTCTTTTATACAGTATCCTGTAACCTCTAATACAACTGCTTTTTAAATGGCAACTATTAACCCCCCTTCCACAAGTTCATATATCTCACTGGGGCTGTTAATGAAATGTGTGTGACATACTTTGTTTAAAATGCGAAAAGCTTTATTCATAAGGGTCTTCTCTATCTTCTGTCTTTCTCACCTGGAGAAGCCTGAGAGCATGGTGCATTCAGCATTATACAGCCTGTGCTCCTGAGAGGCAAACTGGAACACTCAGGGGTGGACCATCACCTGTCAAACTGGATTCTGGACTATCTCACCAATCGATCACAGTAAGTGTGACAGACTTGGCACCGTTTCTCTTCACCCTGTACACTGCATGTCATGTATAGATCACCAAACCACTACCTACAGAAGTTCTCTGACAACTCTGTGATCATTGGCCTCATCATAAATGGTGTCTGCAGAAGACCAAAGAACTGGTAGTGAATTTTCACAGGCACACACACTCACCTTCACTGGTGAACTTCCAGGGAACAGGCATGGAGAGGGTGACCTCAGTAAGTACCTGGGTGTTCACCTGAACAATAAACTGGACTGGACAGATAACACTACTGAACTTTACAGAAAAGGTCAGAGCAGAATCTACTTGGTCAGGATGCTGAGGTCATTCAGAGGTCAGGCACCACTCCTGAGGACCTTTTATGATGCAGTAGTGGCATCAGCCATCTTTTATGGCGTGGTCTCCTGGGGCAGCAGCATCGCTGCCACAGACAGGAGGAGATTAGACAAACTGATTCAGAGGGCCCACTCTGTCCTGGATTGTCTCCCTTCAGGTACCGGCTGCTTCACCCAAACTGTTTGAAAGAATGTTATTGCAGGTCTTAATCTTGTGTCCATGTGCTCTTTGTTTACATTGTCTCCACCACGTCACACTCTCATCTTGTCTTGTGACCCCACAGCCTTGTTCCCCAATCCCTGGTCTGATTACATTTGGTTTAAAGGTTCCCTTGTGTCTCACAGTCCTGGTGCATCATTGTTTTATCTTCATGTCATTTTGTCACAACACTATTGCATCTCTTTGTGAAGTTACCACAGCCAGTTTCAGTTTGTTTCATTACTAAGGATTTTGAATTTGGTTTTGGTAAATAATGCTTTACATTGACCCACATGACCCATATAAATGAATTCTGTTAATTCTAAAGCATCCTTGAGTTTGAGAAAGACGTTATATAAGTGTAATGTTCATTCATTCATTCTGCACCCACCTCCTCCATCCACTCCCTGACAACCACTTCACTTCACTTATATATATATATATACACACATTATGTATATAATGTGTAATATTCATTACAGTACTGTGATATTTATACAGCATTGTGTGATATTTTAATCCACCAATGTGCAATATCATGTACACTTAGTTGTAAATATTCTTCAGAGTTTTTGAAAAGTTTATTATATTTTCATTTTGTTTTATTAATGTTTATAGTAATTACTAAGAGTCTCTTTTGATACCTGTTTCCATTACTGAGTTCTTCACTTTCTCTTTGCTGCTGTAACACTTTGAATTTCCCCATTGTGGGACTAATAAAGCATTATCTTATCTTATCTAAACAGGTCTGCTCAGAACTTGTTTTGAGTACCTCTTCCTGATTACCACAAAGTCAAAAACAATTCATGTGTCACGATCTGTCCTGTTCTTTGTTTATGCGTCACTGGCCCTTTAAGTTTTCAGTCCTGTCTAGCCCCGCCCCTGATTGTTTCCACCTGATGTTCATTTCCTTTAGTGTATATATTCCCTCTGTGATCGTGTCCTGGTTGCTAGTCTTCTGTTTTATGTCTCTAGTTCAGTAGTGTATCAGTCTCTGTATGCTTATGTAAACCTTAGCACTCCTTTATTAAAATTCACTTCATATCTAGTCCTGCGCTTGTGTCCTCATTCAGAACCAAACGTGACATCATGACAATAATAATTAAGCTCACTTACCAGTAAACACAGGATAGGAGACAGGATTTGTTAAGTTGATTCCAACTCTCAGCTGTACTTCATTTTAACCAATACAGCACCAGCAATAGATAAAAGCTACTACTTCTACTGTAATTTGAGTCATATTGCAATATTCATATAATAACAACATAATTAGACAGAACAGGAGTCGACTTCTAGCAATATCAGTAGCCAAAGATTAATACGATCCTTACAAAGAATTCATTCTTTAGGAGTCGACTCCGCACCATAATGTTTGTTCATGTAGAAGAACTAAACAGCACTAAAACCAAATTCAGCTGTTCAGCTGACTGAAGCTGAAGTTGTAGAGCCCACCTGAGAAAGCACTCAAACACAGTGGTTTCAGCCTCAGTTTTGTACAGATGTTCCTGTTTAGCTCTGTCATATACAAAATCAAAATGGCAAAGCTGATTTGTAAAGCTACTCAACTAGAATGTGGAGCTAATTCTATTTATGCTGTCATAATAGGATCTAAATATGACCAGCTTATATATATAAAATATAAAAGTTTTATATAAAAGACTGGATTGTCCTATTTCACAGTTTGTGGGGTGATGGCACAAATGTATTTGTAAAAACATTTCTCACGATTAAATCCCCTTTAGATGAACACAAACCATTGTTCAACAATACAACCTTCATTCCAGAGCAGTGTAATACAAATGCACTTGCTGCACAAATGAATGCTTTCAGATGATGTCACTTGAAATTTGTCAGATATGTTGCTACTTTTAAAAAGCTTAAGTACTAAACTTTTTTTTTTTTTTTTTTTAGCTTATTTCAGTTTTCCTGACATTATACCTTTATATAAGAATGTGAGAAGCACATTCAAATGTACAGTTTAACTTACAAAAAAAAGGAATAAAAAGAAAATAGCTTCTTTTACAACTCTTTTTAAGGGTATAAAATGCTATTTTTTTTTCTCACAAATGGATGAGTTTAGCTATTATATTTTGTCTATATGTGTACAGAAATCTCTCCGGTAAGACAGATACCAGAGTAAGTAAGACAAATGTTGGTTCAAATTTATTTACAAAGCGCTTTTTACAGCTAATGTCACAAAGCAGCTTTACAGAGTTAGTAATAACAAAACACCAACTCCTCAGAGAGCAAGCCAACAGCAACAGTGGCAAGACTCCCTCAGAGCTGGAGGAAGAAACCTTGGGAGGAACCAGACTCACATCCTCCTCTGTTCAAATAAAGTTCATGACAGAGAGTCACATAATCCTTTGATGCTGAGTGTTCAGAAGTACTGATGGAGTGATAGTAGTGAAACAGGAATAATAATAATAATAATAATAATAGTAATAATAATAATAATAACAGTAAACTGGCTTTTTCAAGCCAATTTAATAATAAAGGTAGCAGACAGTAAAGTCCATATAAACTTGAATGTGTCAGTAGTGTAGGACATCTGGAGCAGGTCATAGTAGTTGGTTGTTGGTGAGTAGCTGGTCTAAGGTGGCATCGTGCAGAGATAGTAGTCCATCAGTGTCAGGCACTCAGCAAAAGTCAGAGATGGCATGAGGTTATGAGGCAGAGAGGTTATGAGACTTATCAGGGTGTGGCTAATGACTCCGACAGAACTATGTAGAACAGCCTACCTGAAAGGAGAGAACCAGAAGATAAACAGACATGGGAGCTCCCCAAGACACTGGCATCCCTCTGCTCACCATCAACAAACCTGAGTGATCGTGTGGAGAATGTAAGCACTAAAATGGCTTGATCTCCACAACAATTACTTTTTTTTTAAATTAATTTCTGATTTCTAAGTCATATATGACTGAGGCATGCATTCAGGTCCTCAAAAGTTGGTGAATGAAAGAACAGTCTGCTTTTTGTTCCCACAGTTCACTTTTCAAGTATTAAGAACAGACTTTCTGCACATTCTATAAATATAGTTACATAAATGATCATTAAAATTGTAACATGGGAAGAATGCTGTATGTGGTCAGTAGTGTAGGGCATTGGTGGGAAGAGGTAGGTTGTGATACACATGAATCTATTTAAGAAACATCACTTATGTGTTACTTCTATTGCTAGAAGTAGGGTGTTGGTCGACCACATGTTGCACAGTGGAGGGTTTCAGTGGTTGTTCCAATTTAACCTCCACTGAGCACATCTGGCACAGAGTCAGAGAACCCACCAGTAACTACCATAAATGAACATGTGGGAATGTACAGAGGCTGCATGGCACCGCATTTTACAACATTTCTTGTTTTACTATAAGATCAAAACACCAGCTGCATAAAATTGCCGTTCGTATGTGTTGTCCTTAATATTTCTTGTTTATATTGTTCTTCAAATGATCATTTTACTAAAAGTACACAGTAAATCTGTCAGTGTTAAATCAACACTATTAGACTTAAATTAACACTGAGGGTGTCAAAATGTAACACTCCCAGTGTTAATTTAACTCTAATAGTGTTGATTTAACACTGGCAAATTTACTGTGTAGAACGGTAGAACAATTTTGTAATGTATAGGTTTTCCAAACTATATGGAATAAATTCTCATTCTGCAGCTTTATATGTTTGTTATAACATACTGAACCAGTACCGGGGGCAGTCGTGGTCTGGTGATTAGGGATCTGGTCTTGTGACCTGAAGGTTGCCTGTTTGATCCCCGGGCAGGTCATGACTGAAGTGCCCTTGAGCAAGACATCTAAACCCTAACTGCTCCCTGAGTGCTGTGGATAGGGCTGCCCACCACTTCAGACACATGTTTTCACAGCCTAGTGTGTTCACTAGTGTGTGTGTTTCACTGCACTGATGTGTTACATGTGGAGGTCAAACTCTGACAAAAGAAAGAAATGAACTTAATTTAGATGTTGTAACTTTGTGTTATGGATGCTACAGCAACTTCTTATTATGAGAAATGAAGCTGGAGCTCAAAGTTAAAATAAACCACAAAGGAAGTGTTGCTAAGCTAAACTAAGGGATGTAGTGTTTGCTAACTAAACCATGTTTTTGTCGTCTTGTACTATTGTTTTGATCACAACATACACACATTGGTCATAAATAGTAATAAACAGTAGCTTCTGTAAAACCATCTGCTTTGATTAAGTAATGTATGAATTTATAACTCAAGTTGTAATTAGCCTAAACTTGAACTTTTCATGACCACACACTTTTATTTACTAAACAGCTAAACAGCTGCACTAAAGCCTGTAAACACACTGTAAATATCTTCTGGGAGACACCAAAACTGAATAAAAAAGCAGTGTCACTGTCCTGTCTCACCTTTCTCTCATATTTCACCTTAACATACCACTGATAGGAGATAAAAAGACTAGTTTACAAAGTTTAGTGTGATGCTGATGTGTGTGATAACCTGTGGATAATGAAAACATCACTGCTAAACATTAAAAGCCATCTCAGGAAAGAAAGTGAAGTGCTTCCAGATGCTTTACTACAAAAACAGTTATAGTGTTTTCAAACAGGAAACAGGATCAGCAGCTTCTTTATCACATGGAAACACAGACAAGAGCCACGTGTTTTTGGGCCACTGCACAGTATAACACAGATTTTAAGATATTCTAAATGTGTTTTGGTCAATCTCACACCATTCATCAGCTTATTTATTTTTTGTAAGGCTTCAAAGTGGAAAAAGAACATTTTTCTCATTCCTGTTACCAAAATGCATGTCATTTTAAACATGTTTAAAAGCATTCCAAATCATTCCTTTGTTTTCTGATTTCCCCTCAATAAAGAAGTGTTTACTTAAAGGTACAGTATGTAGTATTTCGGGTTATCTTTTAGCAGAATTTAAGATAATCACTAATAAAAATGATTAAAACCCATCTAATCATTATAAACCAAGAAGTCATTTGATTATTTGACCCTTAGAATAAGCTGTTTATATCTACATTGGTCACCGAACACCGACTGAGGCCGCCATGTTGCATTGCCATGTTTCTACAGTAGTTCGAAAAGGACAAACGAGGCTAGCAAAAACCGTTTGTGTTGTAATGACGAATTGGCCACTCAAATTCGATGGCGCTGTAGCTTTGTTTTACCGTTGGCTGACATAAAACAGGAGGAGAAGAATCGTCTCAGGGCAGTGGCTGTTTACCAACACACATTTTGTACACCAACCTTCACTGACATAGAATATTAAGTCGCCCTCTCTGGTTTCCCCGGACTGCTGGTTACGGTCCGCTTGGAAGAGCTGCCGGCCGGAGAGCTGGAAGGCCGAGTCTGGCATGCTCTGGTTCAGCCATGTTTCTGTGAGACAAATCACTGGTTCTTCATCTCCTCAGAAACATTAATCCTCAGCCGCAGGAGGTCCAGTGTGTTGTCCAGACAGTGGACGTTGGAGAGGAAAATAGATGGAATCGGGGGACGTTTTTAGATTAGCCTTTAGTCTGGCTAGCACGCCGCCCCGCTTCTGCCGTCTCGTCTCCTCCTCCCGGCCTGTGTTCCACTCCAGTGGGCCGGTGTCCGGAGAAGCCGTTGTCAGCTCAGCTCAGCCTGAACGATGTTATCCAAAGTTGCTGCTTCTGTGGCTAAACTGTATCTTATCTGCATGAGTTCAGTTCGGCTGTAACTCAGCCGCATCAGGCGCATGAATTCAGTATCAGAACCAAGGTAAACAGACATAAAAACTACTAAAACTGGGTATGCTAGGAGCTTGAGAAGCCGCTGCACAACTGCGCACCACCGTCTTGCCGTGAAAAAAAAGTTTGATGTGTTTACTTTGTTACATTATCTTGTGTTTGTACAGAAAACAGCTATCGTTTACAATAGCACTACTGAAGTGCAGAAAATATGTTTTGTCTGCATTGTAGCTATGATAATTTTACATATTACATTTCCTACATTTATCATTAAAATTAGTCTTACTACTTGACATATCACTAACTCTAAAGCTGCTATTAGACATCGCATTCAGGAGTATCAAAGATTTGACACCTGACGGTCACCGTAGAGACTTCTTCATGTTTGGAAGGGAGGGGCTGTGGAAATAGTTTTCAGTTGGTTGCAATATGGACACTAAACCACTACATGTTGCTGGAAACTACATACTGTGCCTTTAAAATAAATGGTAAATTACAAACCGGATTCCAAAAAAGTTGGGACACTAAACAAATTGTGAATAAA
>BRDA01094030.1:0-12282 GCA_036984385.1 Crenuchus spilurus | reverse complement strand
AAAGAACGAAAACAAATAAATACAACTTCAATTAAATACTTATAATTTTTTCCCCAAGCCACACGGAGCCGCAGCGTAAGGATGAAAGAGCCACATACGGCTCTGGAGCCGCGGGTTGCCGACCCCTGCACTAGATCTACCATCAAGTGGCTTCTTAAATAAAACTACCTGAATTATCTGAATCCATCTCATTAGATTTTCCACTGATATCAGTACAGGACAGCTCCTCATTTGAAGGCAATGAATGGTCTAATCGTTCGACCTGAACTGTTCCAGTTTCATCAGCTTCAACAACTGAACTTTGACCAAGCATCAGCAAACCTTGAGTCTGCAATCTGACTGTTTTCTCCACATGCTCATTCACAGGTCCAGGAGCCAAGGCTATTCCTGTGTCATACTGTTGAGCGGCACAGTTGAATTTTGGCAATTTCCCTTGAGCATTTTCCTCTGTTTCCACATCAAAGACCTGAGCATTCATCCTTAAAAGTCGTCTCTGTTCATGAATGCGCATATGACACAAGTAGCCACGCTCTGTCATCTGGTACACTTTGCAGGTGCTGCAGTAGTATGGAGTCTCCACTACATGTCTATCAACGTGTTTTAAAAAGGCGTCCACTCGTATGAAACTTTTATCGCAAACATTGCACACAAGCCTGCATCCAGAGTGAGCCATTTTAATGTGCTGAGTGATTGCCACTTTCGCCTGGTAGCTGGCCTCACAGAGGGGACATTTGTATGTCACCTGAGGCTCGTGGTGTCTGATATGGCTGTATAGGGAGCCCTTGTAATGGAAAAGGCGAGGACACAAAGGACATTTGTGTATTAAACTGGGCTCTGCGTCCTTGTGGATCTTTTGATGAGCTTTCAAAAAGGCTTTAAGAGGAAAACACTTCCCACAGCGGTCACACTGGTATGTTCCGTCATTGTTTTCCTCCACATGGTTGCTTTCATGCTGCATGAGGACACCTTTATTACGAAACTTCTGCCCACAGGTTGAGCAGCTGAAGCGCTTCTCATCTTTGGACTGTCCCTTTGGGTCATTACGACCACGTTCACGTTTAACCCTGACCTGAGCACTTCCCTCAAATGTTTCGGGTGAGAGCAAGTGCTCATCTCCCTCTTGCTTGACACAGTGTCTGGCTGATGCCAAGTTATGCTCTTCTCTGGGCTTTGCAACATGACTCACTTCATATTCAAAAGGTTCCTCTTTGACACAGGCCAAAGAAACCGTGCTACTGATGGTGATATTGCATGTCTCATCCAGTTCACTTGCACCCCCTGCTGCCTGTCATGGGTAAAAAGGTGATAAAGCAGCAGTGAATGTAAATGTGTTGTTTAAAAATTACATTTAATATTTTACAACAATTAAATTGTGAATTAAATGATCAAATACTGATCACACAAAAATACAATCAAATATAAAACAAAACCAATAAATCAGTTAGCCAACATACAACTGTTGAAGGGTTTTAAAAGTGACTATTTTTCACAAGGATATGCTATTGTATGTTTTGAAAATAGCGAGTATTTAGGCTTTATTTGTGTTATTCAGAACCAAACCAGTCGTTATATTATATAAACAGATGTTTGCAGAAAGATATAACTATAATAAAACATAGCTATTTAGAACAAAGCTATAGAAACTTCAATAAAACAAATCTATGTGCATTGCAGCACTAAAAGCTTGAGACAAACCCCACAATGTTACTAGTCTTACCTGCTCATTTCCATCTTCTGATGCTCGGTCTCCGGGATAAATCGTAGGAACCGCATCGACGTTTAAGATCAGGCGAGTGGTGTAACCAAGATCGAGTTTAATGAACTTGTCTTCTGAAAAATGTTCACCACACACTCGGCTTGTATCAGGAACGCTTTCTCCGTCATCTTTACTGCACTCAATAAACTGCAGCCACAATCTGCGCCTGCTCGGCTCTTCTGGTAAAATGTAATGAATTATGGTGTCCGAGCGGTTTGGACAACCACCAACTGCACATTTATGTGCCATAATTACAAATGATATTAGCTATATTGTTTTATATCTGTTTGTGTCTCTATTTCTGTTATTTACGATCTAAACTGAAGCACCCGAAGTGTTGACTTCTTAGCTGCGTTAGCCCGTTAGCTTCAGCAACAAAGAACAATAGTGCTATTAAAAATAATGTGGGTAACGTTTATTTTTATTCTTAAATCACTATCTGGCTATTTGGACGTTTGTCTAATGTATCTAAGTTTGTTTTTATACGTCCGAAAACCGCACCGAACTATGTATTTTAAATGTTTTAAAAACATACTTTTAAAATGTTCGCCCTTCCTCGCAGCACGCTTTTCCTGGCAGCACTCGGGACCTTTGTCGCCACCTGCTGGAACGGAGGACGCCTTTTGGTATAAGGGTTTAAGTTTATTGTCGAAAACGGCCTAAATTGCACTATATAATAAATCATATGTTAATAAATGTAGTAATTAATAATATATTGTAATATGTAATACCCAGTCGCACGTATATTTTGTCACTTGAGATCCCTATAATTATTGCTGTTAATAAAGTTATGTATGTTTTACCGACGCTCTGCGCATGCGTGTTTTGGTTCAGCTGAGCGAGGCTTTTCTTGTAGCGGTCCGCTGTGCGGTTTGACTGAATCGTTTTTAAGTCGTTTTTAGCGTTAAAGCGTACAACACACATCTCGACGTGCTTTCTGGGTGAACATACAGGTGTATAGAACATGCCTAAAAACAAAGGTAATGTCTTTTTTAAAGGTCACTGTGTTCAAAAGCCGAGTTTAGATGTGGTGCTCGAGCTACAGTTAGCCAGCGAGTTACTGTGAGCTAAAGCTGCGCTGCTTACGTACATGCTCATCTAGTCACAAATCCTCGATTATTTACACAAAGGAGTAATTATATGTAACCTTACTGGTAATCTTATGTGTGAATCGTAACTGGTATATTTAATATCTAAAAAGTAAAGGTGATTTACTTTGTATTTACGTATTAGCCATATTAGCCTAGCTGGCTGGAGAACTGGAGCGTGGATTCATACCGGCCTGTCTGAGCTCTGGACAATGTTATGTTTTGGTTTTGTTGTCCACGTTTAACACGAGATATAACAACATGGTAACTGTCTACACGTTTTGGTCAGAACGTTTAGATAAACACCGAATAACAAAAATGCCATCCGTTAATCCAATAAAGTGACTAAAATAAACAGACGTGGGGCTCAGTAATATAGACTGTAATATAGTTTAGTTAATGTGCGTTTTAATTAAGTGAACAATTAAATTAAAGTTAACTACTGACTCAGTCATTGACACTTAAGCCTCCTAACTGATGAATCTTAGTTTTTAACTGAGGACATAGTTTTGATTGCCAAGTTCATTCAGTGTGCAGCGCTATAATACATGTGTGTAGTGATGGATCATTTTATCTCCCATATTTGCTAAACATCCCACAATAATACTGGAAATGCTAAAAGTATCAGATGTCAGTGTGATTTTGCTCATGAATTCAAATACACAAACATTGCACTTTTGGACTTCTGACTGACTGTAAGTGAAATATAAGCCAGGGTGGGATGTTATTAAAATATAGTTAATACCATAAGACTTCATAACATTTGCACAGAAGACGTTCTGTATCACACTATATAGCTTTTCTATGCTTTGTGAACCAGTGATGATGCATCAACAGCAGTGCCACATGTTAAAAAGACTATAGCTAATAACACCTTCCTATTACCCTAAGAAGTCAAACCCAGATCTCCTTAAAGGAAAGTGTTAGGGACTTAAAAACATCCACTAAATGAATCACATGGGACAGGTTTATGTGTTCTTTATTGAAGTTCTACCTACTAGAGATCTTAAAAAGACTATAGCTAATAACACCTTCCTATTACCCTAAGAAGTCAAACCCAGATCTCCTTAAAGGAAAGTGTTAGGGACTTAAAAAACATCCACTAAATGAATCACATGGGACAGGTTTATGTGTTCTTTATTGAAGTTCTACCTACTAGAGATCTGTAATGTTACATTTGTTACATTAAGTGTTTATGGTAAATATATGCCTTGTTTGAAAATAAATCAGCTTGACTTTGTTTTTTGTGATAATACAAATTTGCATTTTTATTTGCTTTTCTGCAGCACTCCTGGTTTAGTTTAGCAACATATTATTTTTCTTTCTTTTTTTTTGCAACACTAATGTGTCAATTGTATAAATAAATAAGACTACCTCACATCATCATCCTGTAAACCAGGTCACATGAACACAAATTCACAAACATCCCAGGTCTTAAGTATATGTCAGTATATTCATGAGGAGTAAGTGAAGAAAAAAAGCTGTTAAAGAAATATTTAAGGGGTTTGTGACACGTCACCATGAACTCTTATGGATTAAGAAGGTCTTCTTTGATAAGTATATATACTTATATAGATAAGTTAATAACTGGTTGCTTATAATTAGTAATACCATTTTTAAAGACTAGATGATGCTTTACTTGAAAGTAAGGTTTTATTAGCCTGTCTCATTTATATTCATTCTTCAGCGTCCCATGATTGTAGTGTGTGTCAAAAAATAAATATAAAATGTTTTCTTTTTTTTCTGTCTGCAGGTAAAGGAGGAAAGAACAGGCGACGTGGTAAGAATGAGAATGAATCAGAGAAGAGGGAGTTGGTGTTTAAAGAGGATGGACAAGGTAGTTTGATGTGCTTTGTCCTTTCAAGTTTTTTTTTTCAATTAAAGGTCTTTTATAGATTAGTTTGGTATTGTTTTTGTTTTATATATATATATATATATATATANNNNTATATATATATATATATATATATATATTATAATTTATTCTCTTTCTGTATGACAGAATATGCACAGGTAATAAAGATGTTGGGAAATGGCAGGTTGGAGGCCATGTGCTTTGATGGAGTCAAGCGGCTTTGTCACATCCGAGGAAAACTCCGGAAAAAGGTATGTTTGTGTCTGGAGGACTCTGCTGACTTGCCGTATTGTCAGTGCAGTGACGAGCTTAAATTGTTCTGCCTTTTGTGCTAAGTCATAGTTCAAATTCTGAGGTACATTTGCTGACATTGTTTAGTGAATTTAAATCATGGAAGTTTTATTTAATTTGCCTCTCTTTTGTCATTTTTTGTCATTTAAAGACCTTTTATCTCTGAAATGGAAAAACATCAGATAATATAAAACACAAATGAGAATGATATTGTTCATCAGGAAGCTGACTTTTATTTGGATGTATTTTTTTACTTTATTTTTTAAATAATATTTTATATTTTTATCTTTGCTAAATGGGTTTAGGTTCCATAATCTTGTTTTCTTTTTGCTTCTAGGTTTGGATAAATACGTCAGACATTATACTCATTGGTCTGAGGGATTACCAGGTTGGTGTACATCTCAGTTATTTCATATTGTTTTATATGGAGCCATTTATATTATTTATTATACATTACATAATTTTGTTTTTTTTATTATACATTTATGTAATTGTACAAAAATATAACCAATGAATGGGGTACAATAGAGTATAATTTAGTCTACTAGCCAGGAAAAGGTCTACAATAAAATGTTTGTCCAAGCTTGAAGACACTTCAAAATGTCAGTGTTAATTTCTGAACTTTTTCTATTTAATCATAGGACAACAAAGCAGATGTTATTTTGAAGTATAATGCTGATGAGGCCCGTAGCCTGAAAGCCTATGGAGAGCTTCCAGAGCATGGTGCGTATCTGTATGGTTATGAACCACCTTAATTTAGGGTTTAACTTGGGGTTACAGTGTTGCAATGATCAGACACAATTGGCTTATTTTTGGTTTGGCATGTATTGATGTGATATTATTGAATAAATAATGAGACACGCAGGCATAGTAGAATTTTACTAAATAGTTTCAGTTTAGCATTTTATTTGGTGTTATTTAAATTGCAACTAAATGTTGTTTAGTTTTAAATGTCAGTTTGTCTTAATTATTTTATTACAAATTATGTTTATACTGGATCTTTGGATAATAGACCTTGAAATGTGCAAGTGTGTTCATGAAGCTCATAGTATAGAAATCTTCCCTTAAAATCTCCACTGAACACTGTGGACAATCTGAACATCTGAAAAAGGATTCTGCCATACAAAAATCATCATTGGTGCTATCCATCTGAGAACATCCACAATACTGGGAAACAATTCTGGGACAGTAAACTTCAAAATTAAACTTGTCATAAAATGTGCAAACATGTACAAGTAAGCTAAATTAGACATTCAGAAATCAGATCTCTCCTATTGTTTTACAATTTTTTTGAAAATTTGCCAAGAATTAAGGCGGTGCTTTAGATTCTGTTAGTTATGTGGTTTCCATTGTACATAAACTTGCTGGTTTATTAAAAACATTACAGTTTTATCATTATGGCACAAACCTATGTATGACACAAGTCTACTTTGGGCATAGACCTCATTCCTGACCAAACCTTCTAACATGACAGAAGATTATAAAAATGTGTTCATTTAATGCAATTTATTCCATCACTTATGTCCACTAAATATAATTTATAATAAATTGCGCAAGTTACATGGAAACTATAAGAATTAATTCCCAGTACTGTGGATATGCTCATCTACAAGTGTTTGCCAATACTGAGTAATGATATCAATCAGTTTTATTGTACTGATCACAAACAGTCTATATGCAGTGATAGTGCATGTTGTGTCTAATCCAGTCTCCAAACAGTTGAGTTCAGCCAACTTGAAGCATACTTCTGTTAAAATGCTTTTTCAGATAGTTGCATATGATAAATATGGTGCAGATTCTGATAAAATCTGAAATTTAATTGGTAATTACAGCAAAGCATTTTCTTATAGTCTTTCAGGTAGTATGTCTCAGTGTTGACATTTGTATCGGTGTCACCTGCCAGCCTGAAGTATTGTAAATGAATATTTTTTGTCACTTATATTATTGTGTGTCAAATAGTCAGTTATGTCATTGTGGTTCACAGCCAAAATCAACGAGACCGATACCTTTGGAGGCGGCGATGATGATGAGATTCAGTTTGATGACATTGGTGATGATGATGAGGACATTGATGATGTAAGTGTCAACTCACATTTCTGAACAATGCAAAAGAAACCACTGTAAAAGATCATATTATGCTCACAATGAGCAACTTTATAGCCAAATCTTTGAAAAGCAGAATGTCTGTGCTTCTTTTTTCTGATTTTATGAATATATCATAAAGGCACAATCACCCTGACAAATGATTTGCAACCAGTTCCCCATGTCTGTTATTATCGAAAATCTGTGTTTTATTTGCATGTACTTTTTTCCAGCAAAATACCTCAAGCAGGTGTACAGACTTGTAGTTTGAAATTCTTCAATTGAAGTTGTTTTTGTCTTTCTCTTTTTTTTTTTACTTGATAAGACAAAATCTGCATAAGAATACATGGATAAAAACTTAAATGCTATTGCACTAATTTTTGCTGCCACTTTGCTGTTTTAGATCTAAGCTGAAGCTGCTGTAAAGGGGAAAGTGGGCTTTTTTCAGCCTGCAGAGACAGAATGCCCATGTCCCCAGTTGGAGTCAACCCTCTCTCCTTACATCTAAGGTGGCTCAGATTTAGGGTTCTGTCACTAACTACACGACTGCATCATTATATTCAATACATTTTCTTATCTTTTAATGTATTTATATTAATTTCACATCAAGTGGAATTTAGTTAAAAGTACAGAATCTCTGGATTCGCAATAAAAATGAACAATTTTATGTTTGGTCTTGCAGTCTGTATTCTTGTAATATTCAGAAGCTCTTTTGAGGTGAGAGAGAAAAATGCTTTTTGAAAAACAGATGATGCCTCTAACATGCCGCTGTCATTTTGAATGTTTGTCATCTGTTATTAAATAGGCTATTGGACACAAAGCAGTGCACTTGCGTATGTGTTCAGCGTATTTACGAAGTTAGAGAAACTCCATCCCTTGTTTTTCTTCAGTCAGAAGTATTTTTATATTGTGTTCTTGTTTAAATGTGACCCCCATCTGGGAAAACCTGGCCAAAGTCGCTGGGTAACTTATTGAGATATCGTGTTATTCAGACTATCACTCACATTGGCGATAAAAATTAGCCACTTGGTTTTATTGCTGTAAATGAAAGATAATAGTTTCAAATATTTTTTGTAGTACATGTTTGTACTACAATGTCAAAACAAAACTTAATCTCACGAAAAAAGTTGTATTTTTGCAGCAAGCCATTCACCAAATTTGTAGATTGTACCTGAGTAACGGGTTTCCGTGACCCCTCGAATCCTGATGTAGAACTACTACTACCGCAGAGGTACACATGCTTGTTGGGTGTCATTCAGCTCCAAAACTGTCTTTTCACTGTAGAAATGTTGGCGCTCATGTATCCATCCACCAAATGTTAGCAGGTCAGATGTCTTCAGCTGATGTAAACAGTGCGACTGCAGTTAGGGACATCATTCAGTCTTCATTTCTTGTAGATTTTGAATTGTTTGGATTAACTTTTAAGCATTTCTGATGTATTAATGTCTTGTGAAACAAATAAACTGAGTTGAGCTTCAATATGCTATGTCTCAGAATGCTAAATCTTGGAAGGTATAAGAGATAATTGGCTGAAATTTTGTGATGATTCCTTTAAAAGTACTCTTTCAAAATATGCATATAACTCATATTTGGAAAAAAAAAAGGCTTTGGCCCAGGTTTTCCCCAGTTGGGGTCACAAATGATAAATGAACAGTCTGATTTCAGAGCTACAGTATTTAAATAAAGTCTAGCCTGTTTGTACTAGGTATGCACTGATTCATCACTATTAATAATGAGCCTTAAGTGTGCAGATACTGAATATTGTTATGGATCGTTTTTAATTATCACTTAAACTGTATATTTACATGGACATGTATTGTGACATGTCTAGTTTTTGTAGATCTACACTGTCCAATCAACTAGTTCAATATGATGGTGATTCTGAATCAGTTACAAATTCCAGTGATTTCAGCATGAAGCTTTTTATCAGTAGCAGTGTACAGTGTCAACAGTAAAATTTGAGTGTTTTAGCATTGAAGACTTCAAAACCTTCAGTGTCACCACATAAAGTTTTCTAGGAAGCAAATTTACTGAATTTAGTGTTTTTTTGCCTTCAGATTTCAATATCTGTAGTTGTCATTACTGATGCTGAGGGTATTAGTGCTTGTGTCAGTGCATGTCTAGTTCATGTTCAGACTTCTGCTGGACTGTTTATATTGTAAATGTGATAGAAGGACTGTGGCTAAAAAATTACATTTTTGTTATTGTTTAACCTAATTAAAGCAATCACAAAACTGCTCTCAGAATAGTCTTGTGGGGTCAGGCATGATCTTGTAACAGGAACAATCTTCTGCTGCTGAATTGCAGTGAAATCTGCTGCAGATAAGGGTACACTACCCATAAACTCCACCCCCGTTTCTCTAGTCTGTGTTCTGTTAATATCTGAAGTATTAACTGATACCACAAGTGAAACAAGCCTGTTAGCTAACAAAGTGTTATCATTAGCTCATTGGAGTTATTTATATTACGGATGTGCTAACTTGCATTACATAGTCTGTTGACAGGCTTGGAAATGTTAGACTGTTTACTCCTACCCTGATGTGTTGACGTCCCAACCCACATTTAGTCAAACATTTCTCCTGGTTGTTCCTTGACATTCTCAGTACAAAATAACGCCTGGCCCCATGAGATTGCTATCAAAAACTGTGTTCAGCAACAGCAATTTTTTTTTATTTGCTCTTTCTCTCACTTTTAACAAAAAGTGTGTTACATAGCATAAATAAACAACACAAAGATGTGTGTTGCCCTTAGCTAAACACAAGGCATGGACACTATTGCTGTAACACATTTTTTGAGAGTGTAGATCTAGAAAAAATACTATGATCAGAATGTTTTTGTATTCAGATAGTTAAATGCCAGAATGATGTTAAGAAGTAATGCTCAAAAAATGTTCTTGGCAAAAACAAAATGGTCACAGGATTAATTGCTCACTTAATTTATCATGATTGCCCAGAGAGCTCAATGAAAAATTGTCATTTCCCTCCTCTGCTGCTTTTGTTTGAAATAAACTTTGATTTTGAAATAAAACCATAAACGCAGTAACTATGAAATGTTGTATTGTCAGCCTTTGAAACAGTCTTTGGGGTGATAAGGAAATGGACAGTAGGTAGTACCTGGATTTGAGGAGTGGGTTATTTTTAAAAAGTAAAAAGATATGTCCTGTTCGTCCAATATGATGTTATAAGGAGTGTTTCAGCTTGGACTGTTTTCAATGCAGCCAAATAGAACAGAGCTAGTTTAAATGTTCTGAAGAAACTATTGGTGTGTTCTCCAGGAGCCCAAATCAAATAGAGGGCACTTGATAATATTAACAAAGGAATGGTTTGTGAAAAATAATGTCCACTTACCCTAAATGTTGTGTAAATGAATTTATAATACATAAATCTTGACAAACAAGTAAAATTCTAGGAGAAATAAAAGAAAAATGTAGGCCATGAGCCCTTTTAAATACCACATTTATTTGAATATAATAAAAATGGTGTGTTCTGTGCTGTGTCATTTAAAAGCTGAATCCATTAAATCTGTCCTGAGTGACTGAGTAAAAGGAGTAAATCAGACTTGGTTAGTTTTCATAATGTTGTACTTGCTGATTAGAGATGTGTGGATGCTAAAGTGCTGTCTGCTGTGCCGTTTGGTTGTTGCCTTTAGGCTTCATTCATCTGACTCACTGCACGTTTCTCTCTCACACGCCCACGTGCTTTCCAGCATGGAGAGCCAGAGGTGCTGTGTATGTGTGTGTGTGTGTGTGTGTATCGAGTAAGAGAGAGCAGCTTCTCTCTGTGGAGATTAAAGTGAATTCCTGATAGGGAATGGATTAAGTAGGTCATGGACCTTGCACAGCACGTGATCATTGGTTTCTGCTTAAAAATATCCTACACAAAGAGCAGAACAAACGACATGTTTTATTATGACACTGTATTCATAAGGACTTTAATCTGTCACTATGCCTGTCAGACATGTTTATTTAAAGCAAACAATATCACTTTTGCTGTGTAGTTTAATAATAGTAATCTTAGGCCTGTCATAGTCAATAACAGTCATAGCAGTCAAATATAATAATAGCAGTCAAATAGCCTAACATTATTATTTTCAGAATGAATTAAGTAATCAACGTTTTTATCAAATAAAAATAATTACCTTAGCTTTTCAGATTTTCCAAGTACTGTAAAAATATAAACAAACACATTCAAATTTGTGGGAAAAAATCAGGGAAAATGACTGATTTTCTGTAGCCTGTTTAGTCTACTGATTATGTTGGTGCTAAATTAACCATCTGTAAAGTAACACAAGGGGTTTGTTGTATCACATTTATATAACTGAGAAATTTGTTTTTTAAATGTAATCCTGATGTATTTTTTTTATTTTTAATTTAATCCTGATGATAATTTATTATTTTGGTTAACTTAAGCACAAGTAGAAATTTACTATTAATATATGGAAGTTGTCTGTCAGAATAAATTTGTGCTGATGTCTCAAAAATCAAAACCTTTATATCTTCCATAGTCCTATCCAGCCTACAGCAGTTTAGTGCCTTCCATTTCTGCTGAAGTCACAAGTGTTGCAGCAGTTCCTGCTTTTTGTGTACCAGTCAAACAGAATAGAGGTAATTTACATATCAGCCTTATATCCACAGTTACAAAACTGTTATAAAGGGGAAAAACTGAAAAGTGCTTTATCCTTGATCTGCTGAGTCTGATCTGCATGTACCAGCACAAGACATGCTAACACACCTCCACTATGTCAGTGTCACTGCAGGGCTGAAAAAGATCCAGCACTCAAATAATAGCTGCTCTGTTGGGGTCCTGACCTTTGAAGTACCAGATGAAAGAAATCAAAAAAATTAACAGAGAAATAGATGCACAAGTCTGTAATTGTAGAAAGTGTACCTATATGGACATTTGGGCTAAACGATATTTTAAAAAATACATTTAAATATTTGTTTTGTTATATGTACAGTCATGGCCGAAAGTGTTGGCACCCACCTGGGAGTATTTCTCCCAGAAAATTATTGCAATTACACATTTTGTTATACACATGTTTATTTCTGTTATATTTGGAACAGCACAAAAAACAGAGTAAAAAAAGGCAAATTTGACATAATTTCACACAAAATTCAAAAAATGGGCCGGACAAAATTATTGGCACCTTTTCAAAATTGAGTGTAAATAACTTTGTTTCAAGCATGTGATGCTCATTCAAACTCACCTGTG
>BRDA01094022.1:0-11175 GCA_036984385.1 Crenuchus spilurus | reverse complement strand
TAGGGAGCAGGTGTGTTCAATTTTGTAGTACAGCTCTCACACTCTCATACTGGTCACTGAAAGTTCCAACATGGCATCTCATGGCAAAGAACTCTGAGGATCTTAAAAGACTAATTGTTGCGTTACATGAAGATGGCCAGGGCTACAAGAAGATTGCCAACACCCTGAAACTGAGCTGCGGAACAGTGGCCAAGATCATCCAGCATTTTAAAAAAGCAGGGTCCACTCAGAACAGACCTCACATTGGTCGTCCAAAGAAGAATCCAAATGCTGTCTTTGAAAGATCTGCATTGCTGCAGAGATTGAAGAGGTGGGGGGTCAGCCTGTCAGTGCTCAGACCATACACCGCACACTATTGGTCAAATTGGTCTGCATGGCTGTCACCCCAGAAGGAAGCCTCTTCTGAAGTCTGTACACAAGAAAGCCTGCAAACAGTCTGCTGAAGACATGTCAACAAAGGACATGGATTACTGGAACATGTCCTATTGTCTGATGAGACCAATATTAATTTGCTTGGTTCAGATGGTCTCAAGCATGTGTGGCAGCAATCAGATGAGGAGTACAAAGATAAGTGTGTCATGCCTACAGTCAAGCATGATGGTGGGAATGCCATGGTCTGGGGCTGCATGAGTGCAGCAGGTGTTGGGCAGTTACATTTCATTGAGGGACACATGTACTTCAATATGTACTGTGAAATAATGAAGCAGAACATAATCCCCTCCCTCCAGAAACTGAGTCACAGGGCTGTGTTCCAGCATGATAATGACCCCAAACACACCTCTAAGATGACCACTGCTTTATTGAAGATGCTGAGGGTAAAGGTGATGGACTGGCCAAGTATGTTTCCAGACCTAAACCCAATAGAACATCTTTGGGGCACCCTTAAGCGGTAGGTGGAGGAGCACAATGTCCAAATATCTGCCAACTCCGGGATGTTGTCATGGAGGAGTGGAAAAGCATTCCAGTGGCAACCTGTGAAGCTCTGGTAAACTCCATGCCCAGGAGAGTTAAATCAGTTCTGGAAAATAATGGTGGCCACATAAAATATTGACACTTCAGGAACTTTCACTAAGGGATGTACTCACTTTTGTTGCTGGTGGTTTAGACATTAATGGCTGTATATAAAAACTTTTTGAGGGAAGAATAAATTTACATTGTTATATAAGCTGCACACATTGTGTCAAAGTATTGTTTTGTCAGTGTTGTCCCATGAAAAGATATACTTAAATATATGCAGAAATGTGAGGGATGTACTCACATTTTACATTTTGTGATACTGTATATATACAGTATATATATATTCCTAGGGATTATTTTGGTTAGCAGCCTTGCTCAAGGGCAGGTCAGTCATGATTCTCCTAGTACTACAGTATAAATTGTATGCTTAACATGACATGCCAATTAAATAAATTAAGTATTAAATATACTTCAACATATGACTAATTACATTAAAATAATTGTGCTTCCTAAATTGTCCTAAAACATGTTTTGTACATTCTTTAAAATATACTTTTTAAATAATACACTGAAGTTGACGTGACAATTAAATTTACTTTTGTTTAAGTGTGATTTAGTGTGTGATGAAATACATTCATTGAAATGTACTCCTTACATTGTATTAAACACACTTTAAAATGCATTTAAAATTAAATATATTTTTTACACTTTAGTTGACATAACAGTTAAATATACTTTTGTTAGAACATGTTTTAATATGATTAGAAGTACATGTATTCTTTATCAACACAAACATATAATTTAAAATGCATTACTTTAAAATACATTTTATGAAAATATATAAATAGTATATATTATATATATTTTCATAAAGTATATGAAATTGAAAATATATAATAATAATAATAATAATAATAATAATAATAATAATAATAATAATAATAAAAATATAGCACCTTTCTCAAACTCTACCTAAATTACATTTACTTTTAGTGCTCTTAAGTATACTTCCTTTTCACAAGGGTAAAAATGACCCTATTAATTTTCAGGGTACATGCTGGAGGAGGCTTTATTTCTTATTTACTGTTTATTCCTTCTCTAGTCTAGATAATTATAGGCAATTTATCTCCTACAAGTAACTTTATATAGTCTTTCTTCTGCAGATAGCAGGTAAAAATAATTCAAAACAACCCACTTCCACAAACATACCCACAAGTAAAACATCAGAAGGGAATTTTGTCCTTTAAACTGCCACTTTAGATAAACTGCCACTTTTTACCACTTTAGATAAACTGTGGTTTATGGATATTTATAAAGATGTTCACAAGAGAGGTATGACTACAGATGTTCACAACATCAAATTCACGCCCTGTGCTACTTCTGTATTTAAGTGAACTTGGCACCTTTTTAATAAACAAACAAATTATTATTATTATTATTATTATTATTATTATTATTATTATTATTATTATTATTATTATTATTATTATCGATAATAATATCCTGGAACTTTGTATCAACCATCGACTGTATTACATACGTGTCGTTCGTGCCATAGACGGTATAATACAGTCTATGGTGAATACGAAGTTCCAGGATACAGGAACAGGAACAGAGCTTGAGAGTTACGTCAGCCAGTATTTTGTATGTAGACTGCTGTCGTTGCACAGCTGTCTAGGTGTACGATGGAAGTTGTGATCAGTCCTAACTTAAAGTCCGAATATAAAAATATTTTATGACAGACGTGGTACTGTTAGATTTTCTTTGGACGTTTTATGTAGAAAGTAAGCTTACATTGCAGCTTACACTGTTGATTTCGCTGAACTTTCGCGATGTATATTGGTTCAAAACATTTAGTTGACGTGGCGAATTATAGATAGTCGAGTATTATTGCAAATGAAACAACATTCCTGTTTCGTAACCAATGCAAATAACTGGAAGTAGATGGAATTTCTGAGGCGAGTGCATTCGAGTTACACGTGTTAAAGTGCAAAGGTCTGTCAGACAAACATTTGGACTTCTGTCTTCCTAGAGCATTCATAAAGGTGTCAGTGTAGCTTGGAGTCCCTCCCAGTCACTCTCCTTACATTTGGAGCACTTCATGTGTCTGATTGTTGGCTCTTAACTGAATATTTTTCAAGATGTCGTGCATGATAACGAGAATGCTGAGAAGGTAAGTGTGTTTTATTTTCCTTCAAACTTTTCATCTTAAAATACAGTATATTTTGTAACTTTTGGTAAGTCGCCTATCGGAACATTACAAAGCTACCCATAGCTAGATACATAAGGGACTGTATGATTGTATATTTTCCTTTAGGGTATACAATCTGACTAACTTACAGATAGCGAGGCAAGGAGTGTTTAGATTGGACTTTTGACATCTTTTGGTTTCTCAGAGCTAAATGTACGCGTTTCTAAAAAGACATACTGTTCCAAGAAGAAGAAATGTGTTTGAAATTCTAATAGTTCAGTTTTACTTATAGTTCGGCCCTGTGGTGTTAATGGACCATTTGAAAACTGAACTGAAGTGTTGGTCTTGATGGTGTGTTACTGATTTAGCACCTTGAAGGTATTACACATTGAGTACAGACTCAGCAGAAAAGCAAAACCATGGCTTTGACTGCAATTTTAAGTAATTTTCTTTTTACTTACATGTATTTTTTGCATATGCACTTATTGCCCACACATGCATGCATCCTCATACTCATGCACTGAACATAAAGACAGAAACATCAATATGTGCATGCGTACATCAGTTGAATAAGTGTTCATGTAGAATCTAGATGATGATCATCCACTCCCCTTCCATAGTACTGCTTCATTGTCATTGAGTTTCTGTAGTTGTTTATGTTTACTGCATGTACTTAGGTCATTTGATCTATAATTTGACATGAAATAATGAGTAGTGTAAATTGAATAGTTGTGTAATGGTTGGATTTATTAAAAATGAATCCATTTTACTTTTTTTTTTATTTTCCTTAATTGCACATAAGTATAATGCAACACATACAAAGCATGCAGCCTCATTAACAGAATATTTAGTTAATAAAATACTTATAATAAACTTTAAGAGAGAGAACATTTTGCACATCAACACCTGCTGAGAACTTCATTCGACATTGTTCTCTCTCCCATCTCAGGTGAGTAAGTGAATTCACTTTGGGACTCCACTTCCTAGAATGAACTGGGGTCACATGATGGGCAAAATGGCCAATAATATGTTTTTACATCACCTGAACACTGAGTAGGTGTGTCTCACTGGAAAATGATTGCAGGCTGTAGTGCAATATTAATATTAATATTAATATTAATTCATTATTGACATGTTGTACACTCAAACGTCACAAGTGGGTTTACTATCCATTAACTTTTTTTGAATTTTGAAAGAAAAAGCCCAACATAAAAATGAACTAAATGTTGCACAAAAAAAGTTTTACATAACATGGTAAACTGCCTTATCTGTTGTCCAGTTGCTATAATGAAACTGTTTCTAGCAGCCATTTAAACACTAACATTACTTGGAAATCAGAAGATTAAAATATTTGCTGATTACTCTTGAAATTTCACAAAGGGGATTTTGAGTAGTGTTATGCTGAAAGTAAGCCACTCTCTTCAATACATGTGATTTGTATGTGTCTTTTAGTTTTGCTCAATCAAGTTGTCTGTGATTTGCTGATCTGAGCCAATATATTCAGTAAAACTGATTTTTTTGTTATATACAGTAGTTTGTCTTCTCTAAAATTAGCACACAGGAACTAAATGTTCTGGGCTTGCTGAGAAATGATTAACTATTTTGTTACTCTTGCTGGTAGTAACTGATTTTCAGTTTCTGAGTGCATAAACTACTATTTAGACAGCAATACTGTGAAGACTTGATATTCAAACATTTATTTTGCTTAAATTGTCATTCCAAAATCTTGTATCACTTTCATTGTTCAGAAAATTCAGACAAAATTGTTTTCCTAGAAAATCTTTTTTTTTTTTTTTTTTTNTTTAATTCCTATATTATTGCTCATAAAGGAAAATGTACACATTGGGAAACCATCCCATTAAGCTTTTGGTAAAGAGCATGTTGCTAACTGTTTAATATACATTGATGTATTACTGTTTGTCTTTTTTGTATAAATATGTGTTATTTAGATTTTGCATGCTTATCGATGTAGTTTGCAGCATGTATTCAGTCCCAACATATCTTGCACACTGATATAAATATAGTAACTAATTTCTTGCTTAATTCTGTCAAGACTGTTTTGAACTACATGTGATGTGTCTGTGCATGGGGAAAGATGCACAGACAAAAAAAAAAAACAAGGAGAGGGGTGGACGGGGAGTGAGTGCAAATAAGCTTCCCTGATTGGCCTGATCTTAAGGAGGCGTGTGTTTGGCTTCTGAGGAAAGGAGCAAAGCTCGGCAGCCATCAATGATAATAAGTAAAGGAGAGAAAACAAGTATCAGTATGGTGAAATGCTGATAGACTGACAGCTTATCTTTTTTTTCCTAGTCTCTCATTATCAGTATTGAACCACTGTACTCAACTTAATAACTCTATAAAACCTATGCCTGTGTTATTTATGTAGTTTTTTTTGTTTGTTTTAATACAAATTACTTTTAAGTATAAGAACTGGATAGATGTAGTGAATGATGATGTGCATTCAGAAATTACCATCATATATTTTTTCCCTTTTAAAGACATACATTTCTCAGTTAGATAGTCTTTTTAATTCAGCATGCTTTATTTATTCTTGGAAAAATACACTGAGAGAGAACTTCATTTACGATGTAGCTGAGTATGAATTGGAATGCAAGAGCTTTTCAAAAAACATGAAAGTAAACTAATGATTTTGAGGTTATAATGATTTAAAATTGCAATAAATAGAAATTCAAGTGAAAGTGACAGTGGCCAGTGTTTTATCAAACTATGTAAATTGATCTCTGCATTTAACAATCTGAAGTAAAATGCATATACAAACACGCTAGAGGGCAGTGAGCACACTTGCCTGGAATCTTGGGCTGTAATATGCATGATTCCTGGGTAGTAGTTGGGAATTAAAAGACTTGTTGAAGGGCACTTCAGTCAGGTCCTCTTGCTGGAACCAAGGAACTTCCATTCAAAAAACTGAGTTCCTTAAACACTATCCCACAGTTATAAATAAAACAAATCCAACCTTATCTTAAATTTAAAACCACTATCGTCTAAGCATTGCTGGGTTCCTTCAGAGTATTGATACTGAACATTTTAAAACCAATTTAAGAAGCTCTGGAAAACGGCAAAAACAAAAATCAATTTACTCATGTAAAAATCATCATCTAAAAAGCACTATAATTTCTCTAATGCTACTGTGACAGAGTGAGAACAATAATATAATCGCGCTGTCTGCATAATAGAATCCGCAATGTAATTTATTTATTTATTACTGGTAGGACATCTGATTGTGGTGTTACTAAGGCTAAGTATAAACATGTCAATGCTATATAATATTAATATTAATATCCATCATCTATCCATTATCCCACCCGCTTAATCCTTATTAGGGTCGCGGGTAGTTCCCTACCCCCTCACTAGGCACAGGGCAGGGCATTACACTAAGGGCCAATCCAGACAATTTAGAGTACCCAATCCACTTTACCTCCATGTATTTGGGCTGTGGGAGGAAACCGGAGACCCCGGAGGAAACCCACACAGACACAAGAATAACATGGAAGCTCCACCTAGATGGGGACTCGAGCCCAATACTCCAGCGCTGAGAGGTGAACGTACTAACAACCAAGCCACCGTGCCACCCTTAATATTAATATAATAATCAATATTATTGCAAAGCATATTCTAAAACAATTGCTCTTATGTGCATATCAGAAAAGTTGTGCTGCACATGAGTGTTCTTTGCCTCTGTCCTACTGAAGTCTACCATGCTGATTTTACAGAAGAGTTGCACCAAGAATCAAAAGTATTGAAATATTTCAATGCTCAAATTTGGCCAGGGTTAGGGATAACGTGTCACAGAGTACAGTACAGTAATGTGATTACTTTTCCTGTAACTAAAAAATGTAAAGTATTAGTTTAAATGAATCACTTTACACTTAATGACCTAATAAAAAATACATTACTTACATTACTCGTCTGTCTTTAAGAAAGAAATATTAATTATAAGTAATGTATTAAAATACATTTAATGTATATTTATTGTTAATTGTCACTCATTGTGCATCATTTGCATTTGCACACTGATATACAGTGGCATGCAAAAAATGTTACATTGACTTTTTTTTAAACTTTTTTTTTTATTTAAATTTAAAATGACCTATAATCTGTAAAGTTAATTTGAAAATACACTAAAATATTTTATGTGAGGAAAAATAGTAATGAAGAACTAAAATTATGTTGCTCCATAAACAAGGACACCCTTACACTAATATTTTGTTGATATGCCCTTTGAATTTATGACAGCCTTCAGACTTTTTGAGTCTATCAGCATGGCACATTTTACTAGCTGGTCCACTCCAGAACTCTTCTGATGAATCCATTCTTTTGTCAGTGTGGAGGTATGATTTGGGTTATTATTATTATTATTATTATTATTATTATTATTATTATTATTATTATTATGTGAAAGGTGAAATTCCTCTTCATCTTTAGCAGAGGCCTAAAGGTTTTGTGCCAAAATTGACTGATATTTGCAATTGTTCATAATTCATTCCACCTTGTCAAAATCCACAGTCCCAGCTGCAGAAAAACATCTCAAAAGCATAATGCTGCCTCCACCATGCTTCATTGTGGGTCTGGTGCTCTCTTCATAATTCACACTGTTGGCTTTGCTCTATAAATACCTTTTGAAATTATGGCCAAAATGTTCAGCCTTGGTCTCATGAGGCCATGAAGTTTTCTTACCTGATTTTGGCAAAACAAAGCCAAGCTTTGATGTTTTTATTTGTAAGTAAATGCTTCTGCCTTGCCACCCCACAGCCCAGACTTAGGAAGAATATATCAGTTTGTTGTCGCACGTACTACACAACCAATACTTGCCAGAAATTCCTGTGGCTCCTTTAATGTTGCTGTAGCCTTTTGCCCTCCTGGACCAGTTTTCTTTTTGTCTTTTCATCAGGTTTGGTGGGAAGTCCAGTTCTTGGTGATGTCATTGTTGTGACAAATTTTATCCACTTCTTGATGACTCTCTTCACTGTGTTTCATGGCATATCTTATGCCTTTGGAATGTTTTGTGCCCTTTTCCTGATGGATGCCTTTCAACAATGATGTCCCTTTGATGCTTTATAAGATCTTTGTGGACCATGATGTTTACTGTAAGTTACAACTGATTAAATATCAAGAAAATCCTACTATATCAGCTGAACTTTTTTGGGGGGTAATCAGGTTGCTGGCCAAAATCTTGCGATACATGACCCCATCCATCCTCCCTTTAATATGGTGCAGTCGTTCTGTCCCCTTTGCAGAAAAGCACCCCCAAAGTATGATGTTTCCACCCCCATGTTTCCCAGCTGAGACGGTGTTCTTGGGGTTCTACTCATCCTTCAAAAGCTCTATTTTGGTCTCATCTGACCACATGACCTTCTCCAGGATCATTTAGATGTTCATTGGTGAACTTCAAATGGGCCTGGACATGTGCTGGTGTGAGCAGGGGGTTTTTGCGTGCCCTGCAGGATTATAAACCATGATGATAGTAGTGTCGTTACTAATGGTCCTCTTTGAGACTGTGGTCCCAGCTCTCTTCAGGTCATTGACCAGGTCCTCCTAGCTCTTGGCTGATTCCTGACCTTTCTCAGAATCATTCTTACCCTATGAGGTGAGATCTTGCATGGAGCCCCAGACCGAGGAAAATTGACAGTCATCTTGTGTTTCTTCCATTTTCTAATAATTGCACCAACAGTTGTGGCCTTCTCACCAAGCTGCTTACCCTCTGTCCTGTAGTTCAACCCAGCCTTATGCAGGTCTACAATTTTGTCCTTGGAGTGTGATTGATTGTGTGGACAGGTGTCCCTTATATAGGTAATGAGTTCAAACAGGTGCAATTAATACAGGTAATGAGCGCAGAATAGGAGGGCTGTTTTTATATTTCCACTTGGGTCTCTACTATAAACACTCCATGCATGAAAAAAAAGACATCCATTTGTTTTCTGTGAGTCAATTGAAAGATTTTAGTGTCAGGAATCATATGCTTCTATGAGCCATTTGATGGCATCACAATATGGAAATTTGCATAGAACCAACTTGGCACTAGCTCTCACCAGTCAACCCCCACCCAGAGCCCACTAGAGTTGAATATCCGCCACTTTGGTATACTGGTTTTATAACCACTGTGCATAGACACCAAGCTATGGCTACAGGCAAGTCACAGAGGAAGTGTTGAGTTGTTGGCCGCAGTGTTTTGAGAGAGAGAGAGAGAGAGAGAGAGAGAGAGAGAACGAGCGAGCGAGCGAGCGAGCCAAAAAGCAAAATCTCCATTGTTGGAAAAATGGCTCTGTGATTATGTGTAAGTAAAGAAAGTCTTCCAAATGTTCCCTTCTAAAGTTAGGGTGTGTGTATTATTCACATTCATACAGCACATTTCCCCTGACACTCCATAATTCATATTCACAACACTCCATAAACAATTCACAACATGTTCTCTGAGTGAAACAATGGCTATGTTCATATTACCAGGCGGAAGTGACTCAAATCTGATCTTTTGACTTAATGTGGCTCAGATCTGATCTTTTCAGGGCTGTGTCAAATCCCATCTTCTCAAATCAGATTTGAGTCACTTTCATATGTGGTCCTAGATCTGATACGTATCTGATTTGTGGACATGGGACTTGAATTTGACTGGTCAGATCAGATTTCATGTCTTGTTGCTTGTACACATGAGCGTAGTCTCTAATACTCATGTCGCTGTAAAACCAGCAAAAGTAGTTAGCCATTCACTTTCTTCATCTGATCATGTACAGTCCACCTGTTTACTGTCCTCTTGAGCAAAACACCATCACAAATCAGCTACTAACATGTTTGTTTTACCTGTTCTACTAAAATCAGTGGTCTCACAAATACAGGGTTGCCAGGAGCTTTTTGTTGTTGGTGACCAAGGCGATGTGTGTACGCATGTTGATGTGTGCATAAGAGCCATTTCAGGTCTATGTCAGTAAACTCCTGGATCTGCAACCTTTCCATAATATAAAGTACTAATTACCAAAGGCTAAACTAACCAGGTAGGTTTTCAGCCTAGACGGTGGCTGAGTCCCAGATGTCTGGGAGGTTATTCCAAAGCTGATGGGCTGTACAAGAAAAGGCTCTTCCCGTGCTGATTATTTCTGGCAGCACCCTGTGATCTAAGTAATTGAGATGATTCATAGTAAGAAATAAGGTCTCGTAGATACTCTGGGGCGAGCCCATGTAGGGCTTTATACGTCACTAAAAGAATTTTATATTAGATTCGGAAATTAACTGGAAGCCAGTGTAGTGCTGATAGAACTGAGCTAATGGGATGAAATTTTCTGGGTTTAGTAAGAACCCTGGCTGCCGCATAATTGAAGTTTGTTTAGGTTTCTGCTAGAACATCCTGATAATAGTGTATTGTGGTAATCTAGCCTTGAAGTAATGAACCTATATACCAAGGCATTTCTTAACTTATTAATTAAGGTATGATACATTGATACATGATCAATGATACATTCTGATGATACATTCATGATGATACATGATACAAAAATGATACATTCTCTCAGTTTAAACTGATGATGTAGAGGTGCCAACATCTAATATTTTATTGAGAATAGAGCACAATTCACAGATCAAAAGTTTAAACTGAGAGAATGTATCATTTTAAGGGAAAAATATGTTGTTTAAACATTTCATGGCATCAACAAATCCCAAAAAGGTTGGGACAAGGCCATTTTTACCACTGTGTGGCATCCCCCCTTCTTCTTACAACACTCAACAGACATCTGGGGACAGAGGAGACCAGTTTCTCAAGTTTAGAAATAGGAATGCTCTCCCATTCATGTCTAATACAGGCCTCTAACTGTTCAGTCGTCTTGGGCCTTCTTTGTCTTCCTCTTTATGATGCGCCAAATGTTCTCTATTAGTGAAAGATCTGGACTGCAGGCTGGCCATTTCAGTACCCAGATCTTTCCCCCAAGTAGCCATGATGTTGTGATTGCTGCAGTATGTGGTCTGGCATTATCTTGTTGAAAAATGCAGGGTCTTCCCTGAAAGAGATGACGTCTAGATGG
>BRDA01094015.1:0-20964 GCA_036984385.1 Crenuchus spilurus | reverse complement strand
CCTCTTTAAAGTGCTTTAAAACGAAAAATATTCATAATGACTTGTAAATTTTAGTCAATTTTAGCATTGCATGCATTTAGTGATGCAGTAACAGACATCGCTGCTCAAACGTGGGTTTCTGATTCTGTCTGTTCCAAAGCGGATGTATCGTTCCCCGCAATGAAAAACCTACACGTGCATTCGGATTTGAAGCGCGGATGGCTTGACGGTGAATTCACAAAGCGCGGATAGCTTGACCCCAGTGTTATTTACAGGGACTAGACAAGCTGTGTGTGTTTGTACTGAAAATAGCTGAAAACATTCAGTATTAGTGTCCACAAACATGAACATGAATTGACATCATTATGTTAAATAATGTGGGAGATTAATAGATTTACTTGATTATTTTCTCAATAAAAAACAAACATCACTATGTCCCAAAATAAGTCTTGTTGTATGTGTGGAATACACCTCTACAGTTTAATAAGCTGTTTTCACATCATTAGGTTTAATAATATGAGAGTTTAATTATTATAATTGTACATAAAAGAATTACATGACAAAAATATATGAATATATATGAAGATACATGTATGTCCCATTATTACTAATATTTAATAATAAAAAACATTAAACAAAATGATGTTTGTTTGAAATGAATAATGTCATGAACACTTCACACATTTGTAACACTTCACATTTCTTCTGGTAATTGTGAGACGGTCCCTAACACTCACTGATGCTTGTAGCCAGAGCGAGCACAAATCTAAGCTCCTGCGTCCTGGGTTCTTCATAACAAGTGAATTTGAGTAAATATTGTGGTTGTAGTTTGTTGTCTTTGTCTATTTCACCTCGGGACTGTAACTGTACTGGTGATTCTGCGTTTTGTTTACTGGTGAGGAAAAGCGGAAATACGAATATCAAACGAATGTCCAATATTAAACTAACTTTACCGCAGTCTGTAAATAAGTACTGCCAATGGAACAGGACTCTCTGGATCAGATACACACTTAAGAAATATGGTGCTTCAAGGGTTCTTTAGTAAGTGGCACTATACAGAACAATAAACACTCAAAGAACCATTCACGTGGATAAGGGTTTTTTCCATGGTGAAACGGTTATTCAGATTGATGAGGAAAGGATTTTACATGGTTCTATATAAAACCATTTTCTTTACTAAAGAACCTTTGATGAACCATCTCTTTTAAGAGTGTATGTGATCCTATTGACACCATGTCTATTACCAGAGGGCTCGAGGGGTATAAAGCCCCCAGCATTGATCTGTGGAGCAGTGGAACTGTGTTCACCATCCAGTACTTTTGGGATGAGTTGGGGATGGCAATCTTGTCAATGTGAGCAGCTACAGGAAGCCAGTGGAGTGATGTGAGAGAACTTGGACTGATTGAAGACCAGCCAAGCAACTGCATTCTGGATCAGCTGCAGGGGCCTGATGGTTTGCATAGGAAGACCAGCCAAGAGCGAGTTGCAGTACTCAAGTCTTGAGATGATGAAAGACTGAGCAAGCACCTGGGTGGCATTCTGAGTTAGAAATGGTCAAATACGTCAAATGTTGAAGAGGAGGAACCTGCACGATGAGTCAAGTTTGCGATGAAGGTAGAAAATGATAACTGGTCATCCTGGATGACACTGAATCCATGTAATGTTTGTGCTCTCCCAGGGTCCTATGTCCCCCCTTTCTCTACATGTGTGCTTTACTAGGGTTTTGTGTTCCCCAGTTCTACAAATGTGCTCAACCAGGGTCCTATGTTCCTCAGTTTTACATGTTCGCTCAACAAGTGTTCTATGTTCCCAAGTTCTCTATATATGCATAACCAATGTCCTATGTTTGCCAGTTCTACATATGTGCTCAACCAGTGTCATATGTTCCTCAGTTCTATATATAAATGGTTTCCCATGGGTTTTGTGTTCCCCAGTTCTGATTGCGGTCGATACAGTATAACTTATATAAGCTATTTTAATGTAAATAATGTAATTCATGTTACACCCATAACTGTTCCCCACTGCACAAGCTAAACACAGGACGCTAATTTATCAGTTAGAATTATCAGCAGTAATTTAAATATGGAGCCAATAACAATTATTTAATTTTTGCATTTATCAACATAAAGTATATCAGGTATATTTCATATAGTGTACATCCCTAGTTACAAATGCCTAAACTCATGCTCAAGTAAAAGATAAAGTGAAATTATGGGTCATATTATAAAGAATCTGCTTAGAAAACAACTAACAACTAAATAAAGCTGTTTAAATACTGAATAACCCACAGAACTGCGGTTAAATATCTGACATGTAACAGCAGATAAACCAAAATTTCTTTGACATATTTTACTTTTTTAACATCAAATAGAACGAAAATGTCAGCAGTTACTCCCAACGTCTGTTCTTACCTGCTCCTCCTCTTCTGTCTCGCAGCTCATTTCAGCAGCGTTTATCATACACAACGTTGAGTGATCTGGCTCAGGCTCTTATAGACGGAACCGTGTATGAGATTGTTCAGGGTCTGCTAGACATCCAGCACCTGACTGAGAAAAACCTGTACAACCAAAGACAGAAGCTACACAGTGAACACAGAGGTGAGGAACATTGACTCCTCAGTTTTGGACATGCTTTAAGCTGTATATGTTTTTGATTTCTTTTCCAAAGCATTTGGTAGAACCTGATCACCAAACCATTGTTAGTTGCAATATTAGGAATAAGAGTCAAATGTACAATTGAATAAGTTTCAGAAACTCCTCTTGGGGTCCTCTTGACTAATAGATTAATATTACAACAGCGGAAATCTGAAATGTTGGTCATGTGCTCAACTTAAGATACAGTTTAACTGACAGACCTGATGATTTTGCTAAAATATGGCAACAGATACTTGATCCTATAGAGGGAAAGTAGTTTAGCATTTTTTGTGCAGTTTTTCCTTTTTGTTTTCTTTCCCACACCGCTATTTACATTTTTGACTATTTAACTATAAATATTATATATTAAATAAAAAATACATATCTTATAAATCTTACAATCAGTGTTTAATTATGTATATTTATAGTCATTGTTTTGTATTTAGCCATTGTTTTGGAAATGCCAAAAAATACTATTGAAAAAACAGACGTAGTTTTCTATCAAAAACATTTGATGTCAGACAATGATGAGTTATACTTCACTTGATATCAATATCACAATCAAAATTCTGGTATTGTGACAACCCTATTACTTATAGTCTCGCTCTCGCTTTCTCTCTCGCTGTCTCTCTCTGCCTCTCTCTCTAGTACTCAAACAGGATTTGATGCGGAAGCATAAACTGGCACTGCAGAATTGTAAATCTCATAATTTGTCAGTGCTGAAAACAAACCAGAGAGCAGAAACTGAGGTGAGCTAAAGTCAAAGTTTAAATTGTGATCCACTGAAATCAGGTCATACCAAAAAAATGGCACTGTGATGCCCTGGGCCAGGTTTACACCAAAACGGGTAGACATAATGTTCTTATATGACCATGTATTGCAATATATTTTATTGTAACCCATTTCATGATATGTATCATATTGATAGGTTCTTGATAATACACATCTTTACACGCTACATCTTTGTGGACACTGACTATGATTATGAACCTGCTTTTAATGTAATGTAAATGTAGAGAAATCAGCCTCTTACATCAGACATATTAAAGGGAAACATTGCTGTTACCGAGGCTCCTGCAGGCAGACTTGTACACACATTCTCTCTCTTTGCAGGCTCTGGAGCAGCGTGTCAAAGATGAGCAACGAATGATGGATGAAAAGATCATAGCTGAGATGGATCAGAAGGTCTTGGACCAGCAGAACACACTTGAGAAAGCAGGAGTGCCTGGTTTCTACATTACCACCAACCCACAAGTACACATACTCATTCATGTGCTGACCTGTTTGTTTTAACATACAGATGGGTTGCTGCACTATTCAGCATCCTCATTCTATCCCGTCCACCACTGAAATGGGGAGACAATAGGATCACTAAAGGACCAACGTCTCACTGCACTGGCATCAGTCGTGCTTCATTCTCTGCCCGTGTTGGGCTCAAGTTCCCAATAGACTATAGTGTCTGCTCCTATAAAGTTATTATCACAACCAGGATGTTCATTAGGTACACAGACCTTGTATCTACACTTATTGTGCATTTTAGCTGCACTGACCAAATAGGTGCACTTTACAATTACAGACTGTAGTTTACCTCTTTTGACCCTGTTCTTCAATGACCAGGACCCCCCACAGATCCCCCACAGAGCAGGCATTGTATAGGTATCATTCTAAGCACCGCAGTGACACTGATGTGGTGGTGGTGTGTTAGTGAGTGCAGGTATGAGTGGATCAGACACAGCAGAGCTGCTGAAAATTTTAGAAACTATGTTCGCTCACTGTCCTCTATTAGACACACCTAAATGTTGATCCACCTTGTAGATGTAAAGTCAGACACAGCAGCTCAGCACAGTTTGTGTTGGTCCTCTAGTCCTTCATTGGTGCTCACAGTTCCCCTAGGTCCACTAGGGGGCTCTCCCCATTACTTTGCATTGTCCCTAAAACTAGGAGGGTGAAGTTAAGCACACACCTCCTCCTCTGTGTGTGATGCAGCCACCACCTCTTTTTAACTACCGCTGATACACCGTGACTGGGGAGCCAACACACTCAGACGAAAGTGCAGGATTCCCAGCTCCAAATTGATCAATCAGTAGACACCTGAGCCAGCGAACATTGCAATGTGAGAGTGATAGGGAGAGAGAGTGCCATCTACCCACCCAGAGAGAGCACGGCCAATTTTTGCTCTTTTGTGCCCCGGCTGTTGATGGCAAACAGCATGACCGGGATTCAAACTCGCGATCCTCTGATCATAGTGTCAGCATATTAGTCTGCTGAGCCACTCGGGGCCGGTGCACAATTTTTGACATTGAGGTGTTATTTTTGTATGATCCACTCATACCAGTGCAGCACACACTAACATGCCACCACCACATCTGTGTTACTGCAGTACTGAGAATGATCCACCACCTAAATAATACCAGCTCTGTGAGGGTCCTGACTATTGAAGAACAGGATGAACAGAGTACACAGAGAAACAGATGGACTACAGCCTGTAATTGTAGAGCTATATGGTCAGTATAGATAAAATAACAATGAGTGCAGACACAAGGTATGTGCAGTGAAGTGGCTAATTATTCTACCATCATTGTACCATGTTTTTGGTGTATTAACTTGGCTTGGGTTAGGTGCTCATTGACTGTGATTGGACAGTATAATAACCCTAAATAGTCCACCATACAAATAATATCTGATCAGTGTTGGGCCTGTGCTGGTCTCTTTCTTTTGGTTGGCTGGAGCTATCAACTGATCTTTTTTTTGTTCTCTTCATGTCTTTGACAGGAAGTGACAATGCAGATGAACCTACTGGAGCTGATCTTGAAGCTACAGCATAAAGAGGCTCAGTCAGGAACGCTACCTTGAGGTTGTATGATCATTGGCTGTAATGGTGTCTAATCATCTAATAATAAACCTAAAAGGTTTTATTTTGACTGTATTTGCCAAAACATCTGCAATACAGATTGGACTGAAGCACCAGTGTACTCTTCCAAATTAGCTTCGCCAAACACTTGATGGAGAAATGATCTTCTGTCTTATGATGCACAGATCTGACATAGTGAGTGTAGAGAGAAAAGCCTTTATGAGACGGCTCTTGTGGACCTCAGCACACACATCACAGCTGTCTCTAACAATACCTCTGACAATACGATTGATTAAAATAGATTTTTTTTTCATAATTTTTGAATTCCAGCAGGCCAGATTAGGAGATTAGGCTCTTCTGTTTGCTTTAGGAGACGCTTTCAGTTTGTAAATACAATGTAAATAAATGTTTTTCCAAAGCATCTGAGTGTTTTAAATATAAATCATTGACTTAAATCAGCCATAACATTAATACCCCCCATAGATCAAGTGAAGAATATTGATTATGTTATCAGTGCTGCACATGAAGGTCTGTGATACAGTAAGAGAGCTGATGTAGAGGCGGTTTCTGATATGGGCAGCCGCCCAGGGCGCCACAATATCAGGGGTGGTACGAAGATGGCATGCCCCGTCCCTGAGCAGTTTTCTGAAGCACCCTAGGGACCATTACACTGCTTAGAGCTAGGTGATGTTCATCCCGGGAGGGGCAGGGGATGCTGGTGGGTTGTTCGCCCAGGGCACCAAACGGCCACTGAGCAGATGGAATTGGATTCGGAAGCATGCAGACTTGAGGCTTTCTGACAAGGATTTGGAAGATCTGTGAAGGTAAGGCTTTTGTGGTGCTCCTAGTCAGCAGAGGTCAGTTTCTACAAACAATAGAGTCCAGGTCTCATTCTGATCATTTTTGGGATGTGCAAGAATTGAAAGTCTGATCCGCAGCAGTAATGTCATCAGACATAACCTCAGTGGGTTTGAGATGTTTGGTGGCATTTGGTGGTTAGCTACAGCTACTGTGGCCTGCTCCAGATACCCTACTCTACTGCCCACATTCTAGTTCAAATGGACTTTCTGGCCGTTATCATTGCTACCACTATCATCATCATTCCTGTCCCACTACTGTCACCATATCAGTTCACCTGAACATTACAACAAGATCATATGATTATGATTCATCACACACTTAGAATTAGCAGACCAGAGGAGGATGGGTCCCCCATGTGAGTCTGGTTCCTCCCAAGGTTTCTTCCTCCAGCTCTGAGGGAGTTTTTCCTTGCCACTGTCGCCGTTGGCTTGCTCACCGGGGATTAGGGATTAATGATTTGATAATGATAACCCTGTAAAGCGGCTTTGTGACATCAGTTGTAAAAAGCGCTTTATAAATAAAATTTGATTGATTGGTGGTGTTCTTTGGCTTCTAATAAATTTTTTTTTAAGAAAAATAATTAAGGACAACAATGCAAAAAAAAAGAAAAATCTAATCTTTAATTCAAGTGCCTTTACTTGGTGGGGAAAAAAATCACACATTAAGAAATAAATCTTTTGAATGAAATCATGTGTGCCACAATTATTAGCACCCCTAGTTTCAGTACTTTGTACAACCTCCTTTTGCCAAAAAAACAGCACTTAATCTTCTCCTATAACTCTTCACAAGATGGGAGAGTACAGAGAGAGGCATCTTCCACCATTTGTCTTTGCACAACCTCTCTAAATCATCCATAGTCCTGGGTCTTCTCCTATGCACTCGCCTCTTCAGCTCACCCCACAGGTTTTCTGTTGGGCTGAGGTCTGGGGACTGAGATGGCCATGATAGGAGCTTGATTTTGTGCCTTGTGAACCATTTTTGAGTAGATTTGGCCACATGTTTAAGGTCATTATCTTGCTGAAAGACCCAGTGATGACTCATCTTCAGCTTTCGGGCAGAGGCCACCAGATTCTGATTCAAAATGTCCTGATATTTCACAGAGTTCATGATCCAATGTATCCTTACAAGGTTCCCAGGTCCTTTGGAGTAGAAACAGGCCTACAGCATCATCGATCCTCCCCCATACTTAACAGTGGGCATGAGGTGTTTTTCTGCGTACTCATCCTAGGTGTTACGTTTACAGTGTTTGTTACCAAAAAGCTCCATTTTGGTCTCATCTGACCAAAGCACGCGGTCCCAGTTAAAATCCCAGTACCACTTGGCAAACTCCACCCCTTTACGCTTATGAGTATAACTCAGAAAAGGCTTTATCCGTGCTTGCCTCCCAAACAGCTTGTTGGCATGTAGATAGCGCCTGATGGTTGTTTGGGAGACCTCGTAACCCCAAGATGCTACCATTTGATTCAATTCTCTTACAGTGAGCTTTGGAGAACTTTTTACTTCTCTTACCATCCTTCTCACTGTGCCTGGTGGCAAGATACACTTGCGTGCCCCCTTCCAAGCTTGTTTGTCACAGTACCAGATGTTTTGAACATTTTGATGATTGCTCTGACTGTAGATAAGGGCATCTGCAGATGAGTGGCTATTTTCTTGTAGCCAGTGCCTGATTTATGAAGGTCAAACACGTTTATTTCCAAGAAATTGTTAAGGGTGCCAATAATTGTGGAACAGGTCATTTTATGGGAAATAATTATTTCTTAGTCAGGATTTTTTCTTTATTTTTTTTCACTTGAGTTGAAGGTTGCTTTTTACTAAACTTTTTCAGAGTGATATTTTTCTTCTGCAATAAAAATGTATTTATTTTAAGACTTTTAACACATTTTAACTAAGGGTGCCAATAATTATGGAGGGCACTATAAGTAAGCACAACAGTCAGCTGTAGCAGAGTGTAAAACCATCATGAGATCACTGATGTCCAAAGGGTCATGATAATAGTGTACCGGGTGAAGGGTGGTAGCATCTCAGAGACCAGTAACATTTTGGGATGTTCTAGCGCTGCTGTGTATTGAGAATGGACTTTTTGTACAGCGAGTGCCTCCCAACAGCAGAGCAATAGGGCTCCATTGATGCCAAAGGGGAACGACGCCGTCGGTGTGGAGTAATTGACACTCAACAGTGGACCAGTTAACATATATAATGAACACAGGAGCAACAAGGTCACATGGTTATATCCAAATTATGGGTGATCATAATATTTTGATATGACAGTGTAGATTGCAATACTATAAACAAAGTGAAATATTGTGATTTTTATAAACTTAGTGATGCATCATTTCTGTTGGATTGGAAAAGTCTAATGCAGGGGTGGCCAACTCCAGTCCTGGAGAGCACAAGAGCATGCACAGTTTAGTGATCTCCCTGATCAAACACACCTGATTCAACTCAGCAGGCAATTAGCATGTTTAATTGTAGTGTCAGAGCACAAAGATCACCAAACTGCTGGACACCGGCTCTCCAGGAACGGAGTTGGCCACCCCTGGTCTAATGGCTAAAGTTAGATTATAACAGTGACATCTAGTGGCCAGGGGTTTAAACAGTAAAAAATAAACCACCAATTTTTACAAGTAAACTATTCATTAAAAAAATACATACTGTGTTTTTGAGAACTGAATACAGGAGCAACCACGAAAGTGTTGGTGAACGCAATTGAGTAAACACTTTGGAGCCAAGGGTGTTTTTTTTTTTTTGTTTGTTTGTTATTATAACCGCATACACCACTCCTAGCTCAGTGGTGATCACTGACAATTTTCTTGCTCTTGTGTTCATTATAGAGGTCAACTGGTTCACTGTGGCATGTTGAGGTGTGTTGATTGCTCTGTACCACTCATTGTTTCTGGCATCAATGGCGCACCGCTGTTATGCTGTTGGGAAGCTCAATGTATTAGAAGTTTATTCTCAGTACACCTTCACTAGCAGTTCTAGAACATTCATGAAGGTAATGGTTTCTGGGATGTCCCCTTTCACCTGGCACCCTATTATCATGCCCGTTTGGACACTTAAAATTACAATATCATGAAAAAGTTGATTTATTTCAGTAATTCCATTCAAAAAGTGAATCTTGTATATTATATTTATTTATTACACACAAGACTGATATATTTCAAATGTTTATTTCTTTTTGATGTTGATGATTATAACTGATAACTAATAAAAATCCCAAATTCAGTATTTCAGAAAATTTTAATATTATGAAAAGGATCCATATTGAAGACACCTGGTGCCACACTCTAATCAGCTAATTAACTCAAAACACCTGCAAAGGCCTTTAAATGGTCTCTCAGTCTAGTTCTGTAGGCTACACAATCATGGGGAAGACTGCAGACTTGATAGTTGTCCAAAAGACATCCATTTACACTTTGCTTAAGGAGGGCAAGACACAAAAGGTCATTGCTAAAGAGGCTGGCTGTTCACAGAGCTCCGTGTCTAAGCACATGAATAGAGAGGGTAAGGGAAGGAAAAGATGTGGTAGAAAAAAGTGTACAAGCAAAGGAGATAACCACATCCTGGAGAGGATTGTAAAACAAATTAACTGGTCAACTGGTTCACTGTGGTATGTTGAGGTGTGTTGATTGCTCTGTACCACTCATTGGAGTCATTGTTTCTCTCTGGCATCAATGACGCACCACTGTTATGCTGTTGGAAAGCTCCATGTACTAGAAGTTCATTCTCAGTACACCTTCACTGGCAGCTCTAAAACATTCATGAAGTTTCAGTTTCTGAGGTGCTACCATCCTTCACCCGGTACTCTATTATCATGCTCGTTTGGACATCAGTCACATCACGTCCTTTGCCCATGATGATGGTTTTACACTCTGCTACAACTGACTGGTGTGCTCACTTATTTGTACATGCATTTATGTGTCATCTGTGATTGAGTTCATTCTTTTGTTCCGATATGACTATATACTAATGCAGGTAATTTCAATTCAATTCACAATTAATTATTAATTAAGCTAATGTAGCTCAGTTAGAATGATTTATAATCTGTACTCATGTTCCTCCTGATGATTAGGACGGCTTTGAAGTTCAGGAATGTTGTTAAATTGGACACCTGCTTACAAAAGTCTGGTTGAGTCATTTTCTGTTCTTATTCAAATGATTCATCAGATATTGTCTAACTAATTTGTCACCCACTGCTTCAAAGCTGTTCTTCCTCTTCCCAGCCAGCTTTCTCACAGTTAGACTTTGAGGCTTTCCTGTCTGCCTTCCATAACAGGCCATCACTGAAGTGATGAATCACACCCTCATCAGGAATGTAATCATTTATTCATTGCAAATAAGCCTTTAAAGTTACTTTTAACTAGGCCTTAGAAGTGCTAAAGCCATCATGTGACCTGTCTGGCCATGTCCTGTGATCAGCCATGCTAAATGCATAGCTATGTATATATATGCATATATATGCATATATATATATATGCATAGCTAGGTACTTAGGTCCAGTCTTGGACTCAAGAGTAATTGCACTCTTACGCTGTATTGAGATTGGATTTGTTTATCAGGGGGACAGCTGTTTTTAACATTTAACATCCTCTCAGTGTTGAACCTCCTGTATCCAGATGCCATTTAAAAAAAAAAAAAAAAAAAAAAAAACTAAAAAAAAAAAAAAAAAAAAAAAACTACAGGAGTGCTTTTACAAACATGGATGTCTGTGTCACATGATCACAGTTAGTTGGCCATGTAATTGATTTTTAATTATTCTTTAATAAGTCTGTGTCTTACCTTTCTTTTGGATTTTAGTCTCTTACCTCCACATACAGTAATGCTGTCTCAGGTAGATTATGGAGTGGAAGGTCTTCCAGACCAGGTGGATTATTAAGGGACTCTTCAAAAGCTTTAATTTTTGTTAGTTTGCGGTTTGGTTTTTGATGGTTTCACATGTTAAAATAATAAATGCAGTTAGTAGCAGCAGCTAGAAATCTTTATTATCCAATACAAGATGATATCTGCCTAGAAAATCTCAGTGATTTGCTTACAGACAGGACTAAATTGATCAGACGATCTTCCAAGTTGGCAAAAAAAACCCAGTAGGTAATTCAGCCTGTAATTTTCTCAGCAGACGAAGGAAAGAACAGACGTGGTGCAGCCAAAAGTAAATAAAATCACAGAGGAGCTCCTGTTAAAGGAGAAATTACCGCAGGACCCCCCGTTTACATTTAATCTCACCTCAATATAGTCTCTCAATTTTATTTCTGGTCTTGACTGAGACCAATTACATTCTGCTGTGATTGGTTTAGCCAACTGGACTGAGAAATGTTCAGTGTTGGTTTATTCTGAGTCATTAATAATATGGTAACATTAATGTTTATTAGTTCTTTTATAACAGTTTTATATCCCAGCCAAGAACATTTAATAGTAACATAATTAGCAAAAAAAAAAAAAAAAGAACTGACTTTTTCATTTCACATTTGCAGTATTTGTAATATGCCTTGTTCTCGTCATTAGGAACACTTTTAATCCATATCAAACCTTTTTCTTTTTTCCAGTCCTTGCAATACCCGTATTTCCCCCGTTTACCTGGTTTATCTGGCATATTAGCTAGCAACTGTTTCTCTTCACCTTCCGTTTGTGAGTGTGTGTGTGTGTGTGTGTCTCTCTCTCTCTCTCTCTCTCTCTCTCTCTCTCTCTCTCTCTCTCTCTCTCTCACACACACAGACAGGATTAAAAAAAGCCCAATCTGATGTGAAAATCACGAACCTCCCATCCCACACCACTTTGCTACCTAACACACACGTGTGGCAGCCCGTAAGGATGCTGTTGAGAACATGCCTGGCATTAGACATGGTGCCAATAGGTTAATGTTTAGTCCTATTCTAATGGCAGTAGTACTATACAGGGACTAGACATGCTGCGTGTGTATATTTGTACATCTGGGTCAAGATGAAAGCATTCATTAGCAGGGTTGTCCACAAACATTTGGACATGTAGTGTAGTTAAGGCTTGTTCTCTGTCTTGACCAGTCATGGTATTGAATGTCTAGTAAATGTGCATCCTCAGATTCACTCAGACTGTCCTGTAGCTCAAATCTGTGAGGCTTTAATGTTTTCAGTCATTTTAATGTCATTTTTTGTGGTATTGTTTAGAATATTCACTGAGATAAATCTCTGAGGCATACATTAGTTGTGATTATAATGGTGAGGTGATTATATAGAAGGGGCTGCTTTCCCAGACAGGGATTAAGCTTAGTCCTGTACTATATCTTCTGTTCACTGGAAAATCTCCATTCAAAAGCTTAAGGCTTAAGTCCTGTCTGGGAAACAGTCCCAAGGTGTTTATTTAGAGAGAAAACTGTAATGATGAAACATTACTGTAGCCTTACATATCAAGATGCCTACATCCGTTCATCCTTTTATCCACCCTTTTATTCATCCGTCCATCCATTATCTTCTGTTTAATCCTTGTCAGGGTTGCAGTGAGTCTCCTACCCATTCACCGGGCACAGGGCATTACAGCATCTTAGCTAAGCCCAGGACAGGGCACCAATCCATGCCTACATCCATCTCAGTGTATTAATAATGTCAATAAATTTTTATATAAGGGGTTCTCAACTGGTCTTAGCCTGGGACCCACATTTCCTCATGGTCATTAAGTCACGACCCACTTTTAGAGAATATAACCCAAACAAATGTATTTTTGAAAAATAGCCTTGAGATTTTGGGGGGACATGATCGGCGGGGTGGGGTGCTGGAACATAAATTAATATTATGAATTACATTACTATTATTAAACTAATAACTATTATTATTACAATACATTACTTACAAATTATGATTTATATTTTACTTGTTACTATTAATAATATACTAATAAAAACTATTAAATGTTATTAATAATGCAGTTATAAAATGTATATTTATCATTAAAGATATGTTCATTTATTATTACATATTATTATTAAATATTTGTTTAATAATAATATCTTGTATTTATTTAAATATAACTATTAAAAGCATGTAGCATAAAATTATCACATAATCTTTTTCAGTCAACTTCACTCCAATGCATTACCACCAATTTTACACTTACGTTTGGACTCTATGGTCAACAGACCTCATTTACATAAAATTATACCTCATTTCTGAGTAAAAACAAGCAGAAATTCAATAGTTCAACTTAGAAGCATGTAAATAGACGACTTATCACAGTCTGGTAGCCACATACACACAGACACATTCAAATGTTAAAGGTTGTTTGAAGTGACAGTGGGGCCAGCCAATCACACGTTAGCAAGAAACGGGAGAGCCAATCGATGAGCTTGTGTGCGGTCTGAAGTTAAACAGGCTTCAGATTGAGCAGCTTTGATTTCTGCTGATTCCTAAAGCTCGACTCATCTCCTTTTAATACAAGGTAACATTGTTTTTGGAAGGTAAAAACTACCGTCACAAATTTAAAGAGAGGAGTAATGGGCAAACAAATGGTGGTTACCTTGGAAACGAGTATGCTCCGCATGTCTGATTCTGCCTCTCTGTGTCTTTTTGTTGAAGATAAATGAGTACATCATCAGATATGCTTTAATTATTTTTAATTGTTTTAAAATGTATTTATTTATTTCAAACTGTCCGCGACCCACCCAGAACGTGTCCGGGTCGTGACCCACCAGTTGAGAATTGCTGCTTTAAATGTTATGAAAATGAACAACAAATGCTGTTTTAATGAAACTTTACACATTACCTTCTTAAACACTTTTGACAGACAGTGTAATTGGAAGCTGAACAGCACTGAGTAAGTGACTGAATCCTTGATTTCTCAATTAGCAGTATTTTATTTCCTCTTTATTCATTTCCACATTATTTATTGATTACCAACATAAAGTGTGGCCCTAATAACTCTGAGTCATCCTTTATCACACTATTTAGTTGGGAAACATTGCATGTGATAGTCAGTATATAAATAAGTGAGCACACCAGTCAGTTGTAGCAGAGTGTAAAACCATTCTGATGAGCAAAGATGTGATTTAACTGATGTCCAGAATGATAATAGAGTACAGGGTGAAGCATGGTGGAGGCAGCATCTCAGAAACCATTAACTTTGTGAGATGTCCTAGAGCCGCTGTAGTGAATAGACCGAGAATGGACTTCTTGTACATTGAATGCCTCATAGAGGTGGGTAATCCAGGTCCAGAAAGTAAAAATCCACCCCAGGATTTTGCTCCAACTTTGCTCCAGATATGCTGCAGCAGAGAGACACAAAGTTGGAGCACAATCCTGGGATGGATTTTTTTCTTTCTAGACCTGGATTACCCACCTCTAAAATAACAGTGGTGCCCCATGCCAGAGGGGAATGATGACTCCCCCGAGTAGTACAAAGCAATCAACACACCATAGTGGACCAGTTAACCTCTCTAATGAACCTAATATTGTTCATACCACGGCATCTTGCTAGCATTATCCAAAGCAAGACCACTGTTATGTAGGTGGTCATAATATTCTGATATAACTTTGAATATTGAGTAAGTTAATGTGGGTATTCCACAAAGCAAGATTCCTCAACCAGGTAACTTAAGCCTGAGGTCAAACCTGTCCAATGAGAAAATAGCATCCGTAGTGTTGGGCTTATGATATCTGGCTAACTTTGAAATGCTAGTTTGTGGAATACCATCCAGGTATCCAGACTTATCTGTCTCTTTACTGGAAACACCCACAATATGCAATTGCCAGGGAACATTTCCACCCACCCTCGTGTTCATTTGTTGGAAACTAAGCCCTCTCTCATTTTTAACATCATAGTAATGCCCCCAACATTAGCATATAATCCACACTGTCAAGTATGGTGGAGGTAGCATCATTCTGTAGGAATGCATCTCTGCCCATAGAAAGCTGCCAATACTACAAAAATACAAATAAAAATTAATCATTGTAGGAAAAACACTGTGATTCAATGTTCAATGATGATAAAACATTAAGACTTAAAGTAAATAGTCAGGTTTACTTTGGTGTAGAGATAATATGTGGCTGGTGGACTATTTATAGCACAATAGTGACATTAGCATCGTTAGTGGGTTGCACAGCAGGGCTGCTGCTCAGTATCACAGCTCGCTTCAGAATAGCCCAACAATTTACTAAAACATATCTAAGACCAGAGCATCTAACATGAAATGTGCACAGAAAATGAGCTATAGTCTCAAAGGTGACGTGCCAAAATAACTGGCCTTATTGAGGTCTCCTCCCATTGATGGATGGAATTTAGTAGTGCTCACCAATCCAATGCAAACACACCACATTCAGCAAATCAGCAATCAATGCAATCATTAGATGGTTGATTTAGTGCTGAAGGTAACGTTTGTAGGAAGGTGGACATCCAGGAGCAGTTTGGTGACCACTGGAATAGTAGTATTAATCATTATACACATATGTGTGTGGTCCTAATACAATGGCCAATGGCTGTACTTAATAAAGTGGCAAATGTACATCAATTAAAAAGCTGCAGAACACAGTTCCACCACTAGATGGGACCAGAGGGTCAAATTTAAATGTCTACCTGTGTTCAGCCCACTGCTGACTTGTAAAAGAGAGAGAGAGAGAGGGAGAGGGAGAGAGAGAGAGAGAGAGAGAGAGAGAGGGAGAGAGAGGGAGAGAGAGAAAGGTGAGACTGAGAGACAAACAGACAGACACAGTGAGATTGAGGAAAAAAAAGAGAAACAGAGAATGAGAGGAGGGGGAGACAATTGAAAGGCAGACACAGAGAGAGGGGGGGAGAAAGGTGAGACTGAGAGACAAACAGAGAGAGAGAGAGAGAGAGAGAGAGAGAAACATTGAGAGAGAGGAAAGAAAGATAGAAACAGAAATGGAGGCAGAGAGAAAGAGGGGAGGGGTGGGAGGCAGAGGGATATGAGGAAAAGAGAGAGAGAGAGAGAGAGACACACACACACAGATAGAGAGTGAGAGAGAGAGAGAGAGCGAGAGAAAGATGTGCAGCTCTACCTTTTCTCCTCCTGGTAAATAAAGCACGGCACTGCACAAACATGGACTCCTGCCAGTCCGTATCCATATGTCATACACTCCCTCCATATAAATTCAGCAGGCTTTCCTCTGATTAAAATATAAATCATAATTTATGCACTGCTTACAGACGCTATTTCATCAAGGTTAATAAAGAAGGAGAGAAGGAGGAAAACATGGGATGGATGAGAAAACCGGCCAAATGAGCTGGTGCAAAGCAAACATGTAGAAAAAAGATGCAGGAGAGCAGAGCTGAGCCCTGCTGTTATATTACTCTGTAGATTTGTGAGCAAGGTCAAGGTGATTCCATCACAACAGCTTAATCACTTTACTATGAGCTGCTTAACATCTTCAGTTAACATGCATTTCAGAAGTAAAACACTGATTTACTTCATTCAGATGTGTTCATACAATACATCACATTACCACTCAAAAGTCTGAGGTCATGAACATTTTCCATGGAATCAGATTTTAACTTTAAAATTCTCTTGTATGGTAGAAAGCTGAGCTAGTAGTTTCACCCAGCTCAGATTTGGTGTCACCCATAAGTTGTTGACAGTGAAATGTGTGTACAGCTCTTTACTGTTAACTGGACGATGACTACAATGCATAAATAGTGTTTACTGGTGTTGTTTATGGACTAATATATCCTATTTTAGTGATTAATAGTGTTTATTGAGGTTGTTTATGGACTAATATCTCCTAGTTTTTTTTTTTGAGAACAGTTTTTGAGGTCATGCTGATCCACCTAGAGAAGTTACCTTGAGGGTTAAAATAAATATCTTCTGCTGCAAAGTGCTGGCCATTTAGCAAATCCTATACAGGAATGTTTTGTTCAAGGTTACAGTACCTCACACCCGCAAACGGAACCTTTAGCCCTCTAGTTACGATTTGCCTTTGTAGTCCCTGCACTGTTCCAACCAGCAGCCCTTAAGTTATTACACTGTCCCCTTCATCTCTAACAGCATTAATCTAATCTAAGGTCACCCAGCAAGCTAAAACACATTGTCTGACTTAGGCAACAACCTATATATGTGTACGTAAGATGGGGAATATAACTCAGATCACATGCATAATTGACACTTTGCATAACGACCACAGAGTTGCTCTCACTAACATAAAATAACACCGTTATGTGTATACTGTGTAAATAAATGCAAGCACGAGTGGTGAAGGCCTTGGAGGCTGGTATTGGTAATTACCACTCGCAAACTGATTATGGTTTGGAAATCCAGGTTGGAGAACTCTCCAGACAGTCAATTATGGAAATAAATCAATAGGAGGCTCACGTACACAATAGCCCTGTAGCCGGTGCTTGAGTTTGCATTTTGCTAATCGTATTTCTATATGTACGGAACTCAAGCTTCAAGTCTACATTGTGGAGAATTAGTTTAGAGAGTAATGCATTATATACTCACTGTTAGAAACCTCTTTTTCATATGTGCATAAGACAGGTCAGTGGAGTTCAGGCCTGCTGTCCTGCTCCTACATTCTTGGCTTTACACACATACTTTATGACATTGGAGGTCAGGACTAGCTGACTCCAAAACTATAGATTACACTTTAGAGGTCTTGCGCATAACCTTCAGTGACAACAGTACCTGATTAACAAGGCTCCAAAGTATCTGTTTAGTCTTACAGGCCATCAGCTCACGTCCAACAGGACTTATGTCATTTCAAACCAATCACGACCTTTCTCTATTTTCCAACCAATCACATCATTACACGGTTCCAAACCTGTATGTCTTTGCCTATATACTCTGGTGTTTCAAACAATAAACTGGGAAACCATCTTGAGAACAGACTCTGTCTCTGTTGTCATTTGAACTCCCCCAGCGCGCTGTAGGCCGAAGGAGGACGGAGGAATCCTGCATTCTACCGTCGTGTACAGCTCAGTATTTCAGAGATCGAACCCCAGAACCAACAAACGGTTCTAACAACCTGGTGTCAGGAAGTGGGATGCTGCGTCGGTAAGTAAAGACTGGAATTTTTTTTCTTTTTGTCTTGATACTTGCACAGCATCTCATAGTGGTAAAACCTTGTTACGAGCAGGCTGGCAAAATTCCGCCTCGTACGAGGATGTTTGTTTTCTTTTAAGTAAATACGTAACCCTGTAGGCGTAAGAAGTCTCTGCGCTAAGGCAGAGCAGGAATACCCTCGTTACGGGCAGGCTGAGAAAAAATTTTGCCCCGTGCAAGGATGACGGATAGTGTACACTAAGAGAAGGAGAAGGATACCTCCTTGGTCCAAGTTGGACCGGTTTTCGCACCTGGGTTGAGCTCAGTACACGCGGTATTTGTTTGAAGCCTCCCTCCTCCAAGTCCTGGTTCTTTGTTATTTGTTGTCATTCCTGTGTCCTGTGTGTTTTCATTGTTGCATGTTGTTTTGACTGTGTGTCTAAGTTTGCTTCTGTTCTCACTCTAACCATTTGAAGTATTGCTTTCTGAACTATGGGGTCAAATATTAGTTATGTGAAAAAAAAAATTTGGTTTAGATGTTGTAAATTAGGTTCATATTGTGATCCATACATTGAAAATTTGGCTGGGTGGACTGAGTTCACTGGGTTTTAGACATTATCCAAGAACAGGCTTATTTAAGCTAGAAATGCTGTATTTGTCTCACACATTAATATATGGGGGTTATGGATGGGATTTTGATTATATGAAGGAATCATGGTTAAACTGGAAAAAGGCCAAAAAGGTATGGTATAAGGCGCCTGGGGTTACGTCAAATAAGACGCCTGAAACGGCCACTTTCCAGATGCAGAGTACATTCATTCAGATTGATTCCAAAACATGTATACAGAGCTTACACAACCTGATTTTAGTTTGAAACATGGACTTTTAGAAGAAGAGTTAACTGATGGTGTTGCTTCACTGTCTTTTATTAATGATTACTTGCCAAATTCAGATGCTGAGGGTGCTAGAGTGTATTATTTTAGTGTTTCTGAGAATCTTGAAACCTTTTACAAGGAGCTTAGAAAGTTCCTTTTGAAATTGAATGTCTCTAATCATGATTTATCTGTGGTTACTACTTGTTGAATCTACTTTAATTTCACATGTTTCTAGTTTAATCATAAAATGTCAATTTCAAACAAAATGGTCTGTTTTATGATTACTTCAAAGGGTTATTTGCCCACCTGTTTACTTTTCCTTGTTCACGATGTGCATGGTACCACACATCGTGACCAAAGAGGGGTTTATAAGGAGATAAACAGTTGCTACTGTATTCTCAATATGCACAACAGACCATTTAAAAAATTTTGTCTCAATGTGAAAATGCAACCAATTTGATCCAAATTCTCAATTCAATCCAGGACACACACACACACACACACACACACCCCCCCACACACACACACACACACACACACACATTCCTTAAGAACAAATGATAAAGTACTAATTAAACCATTGAATCCTAGGAAATTATTGGAGGCGATTGCAGTGACCAGGACAGCTGTACTGACAGCTGACACACCCCACTGGGTGCATGCAGGAAGGGTTAAACCCCACAACTAAAACATAAATGTATATAATACGCTGTTATCTGCCTCTGTTTGTGTTCTTCTCTGTGTGCAGAATTCTCTTAGTGACTACCTTATGTGATACTGCTGCGGTCAAGCAGGGATCTATCAGGCCTTGAAGAGCACAGGGAAGCCTGTCTACAACAGGAATCCAACATCAACAGCTCCTTATTTTTCTAACACATTACCAGAAGCTACAGTTATTAAAAAAAAATCTAATCAATTAATATTGTAAACAGAAAGTTCTATCTCACACACACATACATAATGATTTTACTTACAGGTTATAAATGGTATTCAGACGTTGTGACTGTGTAACTACATTTTAATTACCTTGATATATTTTTTTGCTAATTTTATGCCTTTATTATGGCTGCTGGTGGTTTGCTGCTTATCTTGTGTATTTTTTCTTGATGGAAGACTCATTGTGCCATCTGAAGCCCCTACACTCTTTTATTTCACCTCATCATAATACTGCCTGCCAAAATGCCACACTCTACTTTACATCCTTACAAATTAACCTTTAAATTATTTATATTGTCTGATTTGTCTTATTTTACACAGGCTGTGCTTAGACATGCCTCACCTGAATTCTTAACAGTATCAATTGTTTAAAGAACAGAGACTGGTATCACACCAGTGATTGAATCCCTCATTACTCAGGCTGTCGTTGTGCCTTGTGTTGAGTGCAGAAAACACACCAGTTAACACAGTGTGCAGGCCCAATGGCTCCTGGTTTTACTCAGGATTTAATGCACACTCAGGATGTCATATCCAGGGTCTTTATCTCCCTGATGTGACCTTCATTATTAATTACATACCTTTTGGATCATTCACATTTTAATGTGTTCTGCATTCTTCTCTGTTCCTGTTCATTTAAACACGCAACCAATATTAGGTCTTTACATTTCAGGCCCAACAGTTTACATGACCAGGCTGCCACAGGGTTATGTAGAGTCCAGTGGCGGATGCTGGTTTTTCAAGGAGGGGAAGCTCAATTTCGGGCTACATCATAAAATGTGTTGGTTTATTTATACGTAAATTCTACCCTCCATTCCTTTTCAAGAAAATGGTCTGTGACCCTGTCGTACCAACAAGGCGTCTTTTCCAGGGACTTGA
>BRDA01094012.1:470-14856 GCA_036984385.1 Crenuchus spilurus | reverse complement strand
TATATATATATATATAACTATTCAAACACTGGTAAACCTTAGTTCATGTAACATCAGGGCTAGAAGGTCAAAGGACAGAACGTCCGTCACTTACCGTGAGGGTCCCAGCTATTCAACCATAAAACAGGAAAAAAATGCCTCAAATGTAGTTTTAATGCCTCAACCAGTGACCAGTGTCTCTCCCTGCGATTTGGTCCTTCCTAAGATTTTCTTCCCTCTGACTCAACTGAGCGGAGCTCTCCTCGGCACCGCTATTATTTTCACTAAAATATATGAAAATTTATGCAAATGAAAATCAGCACTAACTGTTCGTCTCTTGTTATACTTGAGGATTTTTTTCCCTTTCCCCCTCTCTTACTCGGGCTGAAAACAAACGATAGCTATCCCCAGCAGGGAACAGGGGACCTTGTTACAGAAAAAAAAAACAAATAAATAATAAACACCCCGCTTTTCAGATGAAAAGTGAAAACTTAAAAAAAAAGTTGAAGGCGTGAACGTTTTTGGAAATGGCTTTGGCTCTTTGGAGGCGCGTGCGCGCGCGCTCTCTCCCTAGCTCGTGCCCGCGTCTCGCGTTCCTCGTGGCCGCGCGAGACGTGCTTTGAAAGCGACAGAAAATTACCCCCTACCCCCCCACACACACACACTCGCCCCAAAATAATAATGAAAAAACAACAGCCCCGCCGTATGTTAATGAACACACGGCCACATGGCGGCGGGTCTTACTCAATGTAAACAAATCCACGAGGTTCCCTCTTTTTTGAGCCTGATCCAAATTCAATATACTGGGGAAAGTATGCGTGCTGGGGAGGGGTGGGGTGATGATAGGGGGCGCGCATCCCCAAAATCACTGTCTGTGCTGTAGTTGCTCTCACTGAACGGGACTTCTGTCAGAGGCCATTGGAATTGGAAAATTAGCATTAGCCTATGAATTGGTAGCCTTTTTTACACAATGCTAGCTACACGTTAACGAGCAAGCTATCATATCTCTCTCTCTCTCTCTCTCTCTCTCTCTCTCTCTCTCTCTCTCTCTCTCTCTCTCTCTCTCTCTCTCTCTCTCTCTCTCTCTCTCTCAGAGCAGAAAACGTGCCAGCTTCGAATTGGACTCTGACATTGGTTTTATAGCCCCCGGAAGGATCCGTATGCTTCTGGGCTCCGGTGATGATGCACGTGCATAACTTCAAAAACAGAAAGAAAAAAAAAACGAAAACGATTACGTAGCCTTCGTCGTTTCCTTGCTTCTGTTGCTCAAATTAAGCGACGTTATTTTTTTAGCAAATCCCGCACGGACTACTCAGTCTGCCCTCGATTTGGTTGCCACTTTTGCTCTTGCCCCGCTTGAGTGGGGTTTGCCTGCGCGCGCCCCGTTTCCGCTCGGAAGCATCTCGCGCCTGTCTCGCGTTAACTCTTGATGCGCGAGCTCTCAGAGAGCTTTACGAGTGTAAAAAGCGTGATGAAATGCTTGCACGTCAAACTTTCACACGTTATGAACCTGCCTGTGAAAACTTTACATTCGGCGCATTGTTGTGTCTTCGCTCATTTACATTGACAGACTAGCCCGGAGCAGTGAGGTGTGTACTTACTGTGTTCACAATCAACTTATTCATAAATTCAACTCATTTCCTTTCCACATATGTGCCCACATGTCCTGTGGATACTCCTACGACAGGACATTGTCAACAGAGGGTCCAGCATTTGCACTATGACATATAAAAATATGCACTGTTGTAAACATGCAGGCATGTCAAGTTTGATGTGTGTGATGTGCTTTCTTTTATTTTTATAAAGTACTCATTTAAGCCACTTGGTTTATTTATTTGAATTCAAACGCAGCCAATTGGAATGGCCGGAAGGGGGAGGGGGCGGGGTCTAGGTGCCCGAAGCGGGCTTCCCTCAACCTGTCAATCTTGGCTCCACCGTCCAATGGGGGTTAGGCGTGCGCTCCACTTCCCAGTATTTTGGTGGGGGGAGGAGGGGAGGGGGGTAAGACGCGGAGGCTGCGCGAGGCGCGGGGGTAAACATTCGCGTGTCCGCGAGCGTTGAGGGAGGGACGGAGCGGAGCTGACTGTCAGAAAGAGAGAGAGAGTGAGTGAGTGAGAGAGAGAGGGAGAGGGAGAGGGAGGGAGAGAGAGAAAGAGCGAATGAGAAAGAAGGCTCGCAAACGCTGCCTCTGCGCCGTAATACTGGATTGTACTTCAGCCGGAGCGCTTTGGCAGCTTTAAACACATCAAAACATAACAAAGAGGCAGAGCGTACCGGGCAGCAGCAGCGACAAAAAAAGAAAAGAATCTGCGAAAAGAAAAGAGAAGGGAGGGAAAAGGGGGGGACCTGAGGAAGAGGAATCTCTGCGACCAGATTACAAAAGAAACTGAGGGAGGAGAAGCACGTTTTGATATTTTCGCCACTCTGCTTTGGACGGTGTGTTGTTGTTGTTTTTTCCATCTGAAGTTTATCGAGACGGCAAAGTTGTGTTTTTAATTTTCGACCATATTTTTTTCTTCATTTTCCCCCCAAGAAACTGCAAACGCGTGGAGGACTGTTGATGTCTTCAGAGGGCTTTTCAACACCACCTAAAAAATAGGAATTATGGTTTGTGTTTGTTCATATGTGAGAGGCATATGAATGCTCAAATCGCACAGTAGAGCTACGGATTTTCCCCCAAAAATATTCTTCTTTTTGTTTAATTCCAGCTCTGAGCACTGTGCGCTTCTGCGGGCTTTTTAACATTTTCTCCAGGCACTTTCGATGGTGTTGGCCAACGAGTCAGACTTTTAAAGTTTTGAATAATTCATGAGATTACAGTTTTGCTTGTGTTGAAGAAGTGAAGAAGGAAAGAAGAGGAGGAAGAAAAGAGGAAAAAAAGTTTGTGCAGAAGAAAAAACAAAAACGGGAGGGAGGGGGGGAGTTTGACCGACAGCCCGGTGCTGAAGATCAGCGGAATGGCCACGGCGGCTTCCAATCCGTACCTAGGCAGCAGCATCCTGTCGTCGGGCTCCATCGTGCACTCGGACTCGGGTGGCGGCATGCAGGGAAGCGGCGCGGTCACGTCGGTGTCCGGCGGCTACCGCGGCGAGCCGACGGTCAAGATGGCGCAGAGCGACTTCATGCCAGGCGCCATGGCGGCGGCGGCGAGCAACGGCGCGCACATGCTGAGCCACGCGCACCAATGGGTGACGTCGCTGCCGCACGCGGCGGCCGCCGCCGCCGCTGCAGCGGTGGCCGCCGCCGAAGCCGCCTCACCCTGGTCCACGAGTCCCGTGGGCATGGCAGGAAGTCCGCAGGGCGGCCAGCAGGGAGGCCAAGGTGGACAAGGCCAAGGGGGACAGCAAGGTGGGCAGGGGGGGCAGCAGGACGTGAAGAGTAACTCGGCTCGGGACGATTTGCACGCGGCGTCTGCGCTGCACCACCGGCACCTGGGGCCGCATCAGACGCATGCGGGCGCGTGGGGGGCTGCCACGGCCGCCGCTGCCGCCGCTGCCGCGCACATCTCATCCATAAGCCAGCAGCAGGCGCAGCCGCAGCAGTCCCTCATCTACTCTCAGCCCGGCGGCTTCACGGTGAACGGTATGCTCAGTGCGCCGGGCGCTCAGAGCCTCGTGCACGCAGGGTTAGTGCGCGGGGATACGCCTGAGCTGGAGCACGCGGGCCATCCGCACCATCCACATCACCCACACCACCACCACCATCACCACCACCACCAGCAACAGCAGCAGCAGCAGCAACACCATCACCAACCGCCGCCGCCCCACCACACGCACCACCCGCCCAGCCACCACGGCCACGAGGCGCACTCGGACGAGGACACGCCGACCTCGGACGACCTCGAGCACTTCGCCAAGCAATTCAAGCAGCGGCGCATCAAGCTCGGCTTCACGCAGGCCGACGTGGGCCTAGCGCTGGGTACGCTCTACGGCAACGTCTTCTCACAAACCACCATCTGCCGCTTCGAGGCGCTCCAGCTCAGCTTCAAGAACATGTGCAAGCTCAAACCGCTGCTCAACAAATGGCTCGAGGAGGCCGACTCGTCCACGGGCAGCCCCACGAGCATTGACAAGATCGCGGCCCAAGGCCGGAAACGCAAGAAGCGCACGAGCATCGAGGTGAGCGTCAAGGGCGCTCTGGAGAGCCACTTCCTCAAGTGCCCCAAACCCTCGGCCCAAGAGATCACTTCGCTGGCCGACAACCTGCAGCTGGAGAAAGAAGTGGTGCGCGTGTGGTTTTGCAACCGGCGGCAGAAGGAGAAACGGATGACGCCGCCTGGAGTGCCGCAGACGCCGGAGGAGGTGTATTCTCAAGTCGGCAATGTGAGTGCAGACACACCGCCCCCCTCCATGGACTGCAAACGAATGTTCACAGAGACGTAGAGCAGCGTAAAGACTAAAAAAACAAACAAACAGAACCTATTTTATATAAGAATAATCACACAGACTATCACCGAGATAGCCAAACCATTTTGATACTGTGATTGTGAGGGAATATGAATGAGACTGCAGATGTGTTATATATTTTTCACCAGAGAGAGAGAAAACGAAAAAGACAAAAACAAATTCCACACCCTTTTTCCTAACCTACCCCCCCTAACCCCCCTTACACCGCCCGCTTAAACCTTCTTGCAGGCCCCGTCCAATGTCTTAACCTAAAAGGTTGTGTCTGCTTTTTCTTTCAGGGACATTTTTTAGTAGATTACTTAAAAGATGCAAGTTTATGTGGGCCGAGCGAGCCGGGCGACCAGAGGGTGACAGCTACAAGTTCGTTCCATCAGGTAATTCTGGCGCATTGACTTCAACTGGAAAATGAAACCAAGCATTTAGAAATTTTACTTCCCCACCACCACTGACCCCCACCACCCCTACCCCACTACTACTACCCTTATACATGTCCTGGGACGATAAACCCTTTCCCCGCCAACCACCACCACCAGAACAACAATAACAAACGGGGCTGAAACTGCAATCCAGCCCCCAAGAACAGTGACATCCAACTTACAGTGGCTTCCATCATCTTTGCAGAGAAGACTGCATGGGTCCATTTTTTCGGACAAACAAACCATGGAATGGGATTTTTCCTCCTCTTTGCCTTCCAGCCCTACTGAACATGAACACAAAACCATCCTAAAGACTGCCCTCGTTTTCTGATCTCTAAGATCATATCTTTGGAAACTGTTTTTATGTAAAGAACTGAACGCGACACGGATTTTTTGGATGAAAAAAAAATCAAAGACAGACATTTGAAATAAAAAGTGACAATTCCTCAGCTGCACTTATTTGAAATCCTCTGCGAGAATGGGGCCAGAGCTGTGGATGTTTCCCCCATGCTGCCATTTCCAAGCAGTATTCTTTGGTAGGTTTTCATAAACGAGACTATGTAAAGCCGGCAATATATAGATTCATTAGATCAGATGCTGATCGGAATTATTTACTTTATATTTTTCATTAAAATGCTTTGTTTTAATATTTTATTCGGGATACATATGAACTATTCCAAACAGTAATTTATTTCTACCCCCAGACTTTGTGTACAATGTTCTCTACCCTGATTTTTTTCCTTGTTGGATTTCTTCTTTTCCGTTCAATTTTTTGTATTATCGTTTCCTGAAGGAGCACAAATCAATGAGCTTTGGCAGTAGGTAAACAAGGGTATTTTGATGTGATGATTTGATTGTAATTTAATTTTCAGTAGTGATACCGTAAGAGATGATTGAGAACAATAAATTTGTTAGAATGAAAAAAGACAATTGTGTGTTTTGCCTAAAGTGACAGATAGCATCTTATTATGTTCGGGCAGGGGAAGAGGGGAAATTGCTCATTTAAGGTATTTTTATGAAAATGTTTTTTTGTTCTTACATAATAACACAGTCTAAAGCAATAGCATGTCGTTTTGCTGCGTAATATTTCGAGCCTTTATTGATGCTTTTGGTTGAGTCATAATTCTACCGCATTGGGAATTGGTCATTTCGACTAAAATAACATGCTTTTCTAACACATTCTTACACATTTGGGTCACTTTTGATCGACATTTGGAATGCACCATCGAGCACAATGCTTATGTTATTTATTTTCCAGAATAATCTGAACAGTGGCCTTTAGCGTGCAAAATGGAACATGTCTGAGGGCTTTATTCTTTTATTTCGACACAGTGCATGGCTGTCTACTCTTCTGAGCGTTTGTAGCTTTAGCCATCAGATGGGCCTTAAAGTCCAGCGAGGGGAGAACCTGGACATTGATTGTGGCTGGCTAGCTAAAATCAGGCTCTTCTTTAGGCAACCTTGCACCTGACACCATGATTTCTGCTTTTATGTGACAGCTGTCAAAGCCAAAAAGCATGCTGCTGTTATTGGGGTGCGATACAGCACCAGCACCACTGAACACTAAGCACAACAGTGTAGCACGAGTAGTAATGCTAAGATTCCGCTTTTCTTGCTGTTTAAGAAAATGTACAACGTGTAAAACCTGACTTTCCTTTTGCCTTTGTCTCTCTGTCTTTCCTACTGCACGTCACCAAAAAGTTAATGCACTAAGAGTCCACGTTTTTGCTTCACACTACTGTGGAGTTTTTACCCAGATTTCAGCTTTGAGTCACGTGATATGTTGTTTACCAACTTCCATTAGGTTTATAGCAGCTTTGCACGTCTACAGAAGTTTATATTAAATTAAAAGTACAATCTCATTAATAAATCTAGTTTATACATTAAACACATTAATGACAAAATCAGCGAAGTAAAGGGTTTAAAGTTGAAGCAACACGCAAACAAACTTGTGCATGAGTGCTTTTAACCTCTTAGGCTCATTGGCAGTGTTTTTAGGCCTGCATTTCACAACCACATTGCACAGCTTTTCAAGTTACTGGATAATAATATTTAAAGTCAAATAAAGCATACTTAGTTGATTATTTTTTAACATTAAACACAGTAAGTATGTTCAAATAAGTTTGCAGTATAACCAGTCGTCTCTGCATGTTGGGGAACTGGTTTTCATTAGCCTGCTGGTCTGTCGTGGCCATTTTAGCCAGTCCCTGCAATAATCTGTCACTTGGACAAGAAAGTGTCGTTTCTTAGTCGAGGCTTTTGTAAAAAGAAAAAAATCTCGAATTGGGCGAAATTGCTTAGCCTTCCACTTTCTTCTAGTCTCTTTCACTCGTTTCTCGAGGTGACTGTTCAGCAGTCCCCCCACTCTCCCAAAATTTAAATTTCGCGGATGATTTCCCCATATTTCCCATACACGAGTTGCTAAGCAACTGAATTCAATCAATGTTATAGAAGTATGCATCCTCTCTCTTTGTCCCCAATAATAGGGGTGGCAGGCTGGCATTCACACTGATTTGGTATAACCTGAAAGAGGGGTGGGGGGACGCCATTGAGGAACGAATGGGATTTATCAGTGACATTCACCAAAAAACTGCGCCAGGAGAACATTTTGCAGCCACTTTTGTTAGCTAAAAGTGTCACAGATGTGCCTGCCAGCGTGACCTTGTGTCTTTAAAATCCACTTTTATTTTAGTGGGTTGCAGAGATATTTTATTATTATTATTCATGAAGACGCGTGACCAAATGTAAGCTAAAAATGCATTATTATTATTATTATTATTATTATTATTATTATTATTATTATTATTATATTACTACCACTAATAATAATAATAATAATAATAATAATAATAATAATAATAATGCATTTTTAGCTTACATTTGGTCACGCGTCTTCATGAATAAATCCGTAGCCAAAGGCCACTTTAATGTTATTTTCTAGTCTTCATTTTCAGGTCAAAAGAAATGGTGTATTTGTGAAGGGGACATGTCGGTGTGTGATTTCCTGCTGCCAGAGTGTACAAAATGAATGCAACTTACGGAGTTTAACAGATTCATAAATTCATAACAATTTCCAAACGTTCAGTGTAGAAAGTAAATACAAATAAATACAATTATGACCGTGAAAGAAAAACAAAACAGACAGCAGATTTAAGACTGCTACTCGGATGGTTTTCTAAGAAGAAATTTAATTTAAGATAAACCTCAAAATCGTGCTGTCACGTGAAATCTGGTGCCGGGAATAAACACGGTGACCCAGAGACACACTGAAGCAGTACTTCCACTAACCCTATCCTTTAAAATGAGGAGCTCGTCCACAAGTATACATGTATAATGTGTAATGTATGCGTTACAAAAAGACAAACAAACGTATAAACAAACATTTAAATAAATAAATAAATAAATAAAACGCAATAAATGTAAAGTTGTTTGTATCTGAAGGCAAAAGCTGCTGCCGTTTTGTTTTAAGGATAAATGTTAATTAAATTCACTACTTACACTGATAATGTAGGTTATTCACGTTTAGGCTGACAGCAAGTCTTTTAAAGTTAGAGACATTTTCATTACGTAATTACATTATTGCTTTATTATTGTTTAAGCTTGACTTTTTCTGCCTGTTTTTTCTAACTAAACTCTTCACAATTTCTTCTGATAACAACGATTTTGTTGAGAATGACAGACCGAGGGATAAACTAAAAAAATAATAAAATATCAAGTAAAATGTCTGCGTTTTTAAAGGGTCTCAAAAATATCTTAAAATGTTTAATGTTTTTGTTCTGATGTTTTTAAATGTGAGTTTTCAAAACTCCAGTAACTAAAAAAAACTTTCAGCAGTTAAACACTAGTTTGGTTTCGTAATCTGGAAGTATGGGTCTGTTTCATTGTGTTCTACAGGACAGCTAAATTAATATAAGAGCACAAATAAACTATACAGCTTATATAACAGTAATAACAGCTTTCTGCATTACTGTAAAATTAAAATGAATTTAGAACACAAAATAAATCGAGAATATGTTATATAGCATACTATTGTTAATGCATTGTAATTTTAGCAGCATGACAGAAAAGTCAACATCACTATTATTATTATTATTATTATTATTATTATTATTATTAAAGCGTTTGACTGGGGCATACTCAGTGCAGATTTGCTGATGTAGGCTCGGGTCTGCTCTATATGCGCCTCGTGGCCTCACAAACCTCAGTGCTCAGTTTGTGCTTTGAGGTCTTGGTGCTCTATGCAGCTCCTCGCTTTGGGGACTCTGTGGGCGCAGGTGCTGCTGTCCACTCCCCAACGGGAACATTAGAGCCTCTCACAGTCTTTCACAAGCCAAAGTCTCTTAAAAAGGCAGGATAACAATCAGACACATTTAAACAATTCAGACAAAGCTGAGAAGAGTCTTCAGCTGGACTTGGTGTAGTTTAGGGTTAGGATCTTTAGCACAGACACAATCAGATTAATAATAAATAAATAATGTATGTAACATCAAATATAGAATCTAAGCAGTTTACTGTTGTATTATTTATTTTATCTATCTATCTATCTATCTATCTATCTATCTATCTATCTATCTATCTATCTATCTATCTATCTATCTATCTATCTATCTATGTTAAGTTAGCATATATATTTCTACATTAACATAACATATTATAGTTATTAGCACAACAATAATACTTAACATTATATATAACAATATAATGTACTGATGTTATAAATGCATTAAAGTATGATCTAAAATATAATATTTCTATGTGCTATTTTAATTATTATGTTTCTATCTGTCAATTTATATACTTGCCTGCCTGTCTAATTTAGCATATAATAATAATAATAATAATAATAATAATAATAATAATAATAATAATAATAATAATAATAATAATATATTAAATCTTCAATAATAATAATTCACAAAGATATATATAAACTATATATTCAATAATATACACTAAGTTTAACAATAACATTATGATGTATTGATATGTAAATGTACTGACTGTATATATATATATATATAGTTAATGAAGTTAGAGCTTCACAAACATGTAGAAATATAGTAATTCAGTAAACAAACACTGGTGCCATCATCTTCGTAATCCGCTCTCCTCCGGATTATATAAAAAACTGAGGTTGAAAGTACACAGTGACATATATCTTCCTCAGTGTGCCTGCGCGCGGGCCTCCACCTGTCCTCAGGTGTGCACGTGTCGCTGATGCAAGTCGAACGCTGGGTGACGTAGTTCGGAGGCAGGTGGAGGGGTCACTTCAGTGAGACAGATAAGACCTACTTAGAGAATGATCTGAGAAGAGTGACGTGTGATTGGACATAATGTTGAAAGCTAGTAAATAAATCAAGAAGAAGAAAAAACTTACGCCATTTTTATTTCTTCACGTGTTCGTGTCGTGAGGTGTTGAGATCGTACAGTTTCAGCCCAAGCGACGACCCTTAGCTCACACCGAATAAGTCCATGTTTATGAATTACACTGACCCTGAGACCAACTTTTGGGTCTGTTCTCCTCAGCCCAGCAGCGTGGAGGCCACATCCACAGCCTCTGCAGCCCCACAACCTCCAGACATTAGCATTTCAAACGTCTCCTTTAGACAGAGCCCCAGCTCTCAGCTCCCTCAGACTCACAGACGGTCAGCTTTACTTATGCTGTACACACTTATACCTACCACTGAACTCTGCTCACAGGAAGAGCTCAGACTTTACTGTAGCGGGGCTGTTGTGTAGTTTAGACTGTCTGATCCAGCTGGAACCAAGGCTTAAATTAATAATAATAATAATAATAATAATAATAATAATAATAATAATAATAATAATAATAATAATAATAATTATTATTATTATTATTATTATTATTATTAGTAGTAGTAGTAGTAGTAGTAGTAGTAGTAGTTTGTTTTACTTATGTCAGCAGATATCTGAAATTCACTTTAGAAAATCCTAACTTAAAATAATAAATAATTCAATTAAAGCAATAAAATGATGAAACCGCATTGCTTTTACTATTATTATTATTATTATTATTATTATTATTATTATTATTATTATTATTATTGTTGTTGTTGTTGTTGTTGTTGTTTATACACATTTTTAAATGACGTTCTTTAAAAAAATATATATCGTCCGTCCTGAAGCTGAACTTTGTAGTCCCGTGTTCTGCATTTGTACACGTTACTGACTCTGATATCCTCAGACATTCTCGTCTGAAAGTACTTTGGAGGAAGTTCAGCTCGTCTTTTCTCTGCCGCTCAGCGCTGCGCGTCCGCGGCACAACAGCACCACCTGCTGGAAGCGCGTTTACTCACCATGTCGCTTCTCGCTCTCAGGTTGGCCTCTATTGAAACGGTCACGTGTGCGCAGTTATCTGTCCAATATCAGAGATATCCATATACTGAGCTTTCTGAAGATTGTCTGAACACGCTGAGTTATATTTTAGTATAAGATCGCCTGAGATCGACTGCAGGTCTATTCAAGTGTCATAAATGCCTGAAACTATACTGATAATTGTGAGCTATTAGTTATTTAAACATTGTGTTCATTTTAAGGTAATACTCGACTTCAGTTCTACCGAACGTTCAGCTTATTATGCTCACACACCATTTTATGTTATAGGTAAAAGATGACGTCATGTAGTGATGCTGTGTATTTTAATGCTGGTTTGTAGTTTTACGAATATGTGCGTTCAACTTAAAATTGGTGTTTGAGACAAAATCAGTGGTTTAAGAAGAGCGTGTGGAGTTATCACTGCATATGGTTAAACAGGTCCATATGTATTGAGTAAAGTACACAGTAATGCATTTATATATTTCCAGAAAGACTGCAGGTTCTAAATTAATTGATACAGTACCAGTCAAACGTTTGGACACACGTTCTCATTCAATGTTTTTATTTTGTCCTACATTGTAAATGAACACTGAAGTCATCCAGTCTGAGTGAACACATAAGGAATCATGTAGTAAACTTAAATGTGTTAAACAAACCAAAACATGTTTTAGATTTTACTTCAAACTAGACACATAACTGATGTCTCAAACACATTAAGAGGCAAGAAAGCTGTATCTAAGTAAGAAGTGCCTACTGTGAAGAACGTAAAATATAAACATATTCTGGTTTGTTTACTTGTTTGTTTACTAAATAATTACAGATGTGTTTACTCATAGTTTACATGACTTTAGTATTAATCTACAATGCAGAACATTTTTAAATAATGAAAAAACACTGAAGCTGTGTCCAAACGTCTGACTGGTACTGTATTGTATGGTACTAAAATACATATGAAATACAGATGATCTCTTGCCAAGACATATTTATTAATTTTTCGTCTTCAGTTTGAGTCCAGCTTGCTTCTTGTTCAGCAGATGTCCCATTTGTCAGGATTTCTGTCAGGATCCTTGTATGGCATTTTCAGTAATGTTAGAATTTGTCTTCAGGTGATTCTTCTTTACTTGTACACTCTTTCACAGTAATGTCTTTCAAACATTAATTTTAATAGGACCATTTTTCTTATGGTTTATTAAGTCTACTCATTATATTTGAGTGGTTTTGTGTAGTATTTTTGTTTAGTAATTTAAAAGATTATTTGTCCACACTTTTTTTGCAGCCAATTTTTCATTTATAGATTGCACGAACTGCATAGACTGTTTCATACTGACATATGTGACATCACAGCATGTGTGTACTATATAAAGCAATGATGTTCATGGGTATGGAACTACAGGATGCATATTATAAAGCAACACACCACTTGTGTTTTCTCTATCGAATAATTGACAGGTGAGTCAATGGCCAGCAGATTTTGACTTCACCTATGTATAATAAAAAAAATAAAGATGCCAAATCCAGTTAATTAGAGAACTGCTATAGAAGAACCATTTCCTTAAAGAACCTAAAGAACCTTTGGACAGATGAATCTTTAAAGAACCAGCTTTTTGAAATGAGATGAATTGAGGATGAAGAACTTTGTTAAAGGTTAAAGAACGTCTGCATAATTGTAAAAAAAGTCATTTTTTCCTGGAGTCATACATCCAAGCCAGGAACAGTGTTGGCTTTTAACAGTGTAGGTACATGTACTACATTTAGTTAGGTGTTCTGTGTTTGTTACACAGAGTTGAACAGATGTTTAGTATTCTTAGATGTTTAGAATCAGATGTCACATTCTGCAAGGATGTAACAGAATAATATTGCACATTTGCTATATATCAAAACCCATCATATCCCCTAAAATATTAGTGAGCTATAATCTGACTCTACTGTAGCTAATTCAGTAAAATATATATATATATATATATATATATATATATATATATATATATATATATATATACAGTAGCAGTCAAAAGTTTGGCCATGCCTTCTGGACATTCAGTGTTTTTTTCATGATTAAAAATGTTCTACACTGTAGATTAATACTAAAGTCATCTAAACTATGAATAAACACATCTGTAATTATTTAGTAAACAAACAAGTAAACAAAGCAGAATATGTTTATATTTGACATTCTTCACATTAGGCACCTCTTACTTAGATGCAGCTTTCTTGGCATTTTCTCAGTCAGCTTTATGAGGTAGTCACCTGGAATGGCTTTCAGTTAACAGCTGTGTCTTGTCAAGAGCTCATGACTTGCATTTCTTGCCTCTTAATGTGTTTGAGACATCAGTTGTGTGTCTACTTTGAAGAATCTAAAATCTAAAACATATTTTGGTTTGTTTAACACTTTTAAGTTTACTACATGATTCCTTATGTGTTCAGTCATAGTCTGGATGACTTCAGTCTTCATTTACAATGTAATATCTGTGCTTGTTTATTAACACTGATAAAGCTCACGCTGGACCAGACAGAGACCAGAATAATATTAAAGCAGTGGTCTGAGACAATGTGACTTGACATTTCATTGTTTTCTGACAACCTGAGCACAGTTAATGTTAGCATTAGCTAACCCAAACCCAGCTGTTCACAGCTACAATTAGCCATCATTGATATACGTTGTGCTCTCATTACTAACCCCAAGTTCAAAGTTGGTGAAACTTTGAAACTGGTGAAACTAACTGACTTCACAAATCACTTCAACAAGGTGAAAGCTGAGAACTGTAAAATAGGTGATTGGAGGATATTATTGAACAGGGACCTCAGCACAAGTGTTAGCAAATGCTAAATGAAGACCCAGCTTCACCGAACACACACCATAGCATGAAATACAAAGGTTGTCTGATTTGCTGCCAAAACACACTAACTTCACTTTGGTGTTGCACTGTGGTAGTTTGTGGTTGGGACAAAGCATAATAGGTGAGAACCATCCCACACTGTTCCTACACTAATGGATATTAAAGACTGATGTTTCTTATTCAGACTTAAATGGGTACAAAGTCTTCCATTACTTCCATTCAGGTGTCTACAGACCATTATCAGAAACTCCACAGTTTTCTTAACCCTTGTGATAATAATAATAATAATAATAATAATAATAATTATTATTATTATTATTATTATTATTATTATTATTATTATGTTATTTTTAGCAACAGCCTAATAAAGTAGCTCTGAAATGTTGTAAAGAAAGTGAACTTAGGAGGTTTT
>BRDA01093999.1:0-14125 GCA_036984385.1 Crenuchus spilurus | reverse complement strand
TGATTGCTGAGGTGTTGCTGAGTGATTGCTGAGGTGTTGTTGAGTGATTGCTGAGATGTTGTTGAGTGATTGCTGAGATGTTGAGTGGTTGCTGAGGTATTGCTGATGTGTTTGCTGAGATGTTGTTGAGTGATTGCTGAGATGTTTTTGAGTGATTGCTGAGTGGTTACTGAGATGTTGTTGAGTGATTGCTGAGGTGTTGCTGAGTGATTGCTGAGGTGTTGCTGAGTGATTGCTGAGGTGTTGCTGAGTGATTGCTGAGATGTTGTTGAGTGATTGCTGAGATGTTGTTGAGTGGTTGCTGAGGTGTTGCTGATGTGTTGCTGAGTGTTTGCTGAGATGTTGTTGAGTGATTGCTGAGGTGTTGCTGAGTGATTCCTGAGGTGTTGCTGACTGATTGCTGAGATGTTGCTGAGGTGTTGCTGAGTGATTGCTGAGATGTTGCTGAGGTGTTGCTGAGTGATTGCTTAGATGTTGCTGAGTGGTTGCTAATGTGTTGCTGAGTGATTGCTGAGATGTTGCTGAGTGATTACTGAAGTGTTACTGAGGTGTTGCTGAGTGATTACTGAGATGTTGCTGAGGTGTTGCTGAGTGGTTACTGAGATGTTGTTGAGTGATTGCTGAGGTGTTGCTGAGTGGTTGCTGATGTGTTGCTGAGTGGTTGCTGAGGTGTTGCTTAGTGGTTACAGAGATGTTGCTGAGTGGTTGCTGAGTGGTTACAGAGATGTTGCTGAGTGGTTGCTGATGTGTTGCTGAGTGATTGCTGAGATGTTGTTGAGTGATTGCTGAGTGGTTACTGAGATGTTGCTGAGTGATTACTGAGATGTTGCTGAGGTGTTGCTGAGTGATTGCTGAGGTGTTGCTGAGTGATTGCTGAGATGTTGTTGAGTGATTGCTGAGATGTTGTTGAGTGGTTGCTGAGGTGTTGCTGATGTGTTGCTGAGTGTTTGCTGAGATATTGTTGAGTGATTGCTGAGGTGTTGCTGAGTGATTCCTGAGGTGTTGCTGAGTGATTGCTGAGATGTTGTTGAGTGATTGCTGAGATGTTGCTGAGTGGTTGCTGAGATGTTGTTGAGTGGTTGCTGAGATGTTGTTGAGTGATTGCTGAGATGTTGCTGAGTGGTTACTGAGATGTTGTTGAGTGAATGCTGAGGTGTTGCTGAGTGGTTGCTGAGTGATTGCTGAGGTGTTGCTGAGTGGTTGCTGAGATGTTGCTGAGTGATTGCTGAGGTGTTGCTGAGTGATTCCTGAGGTGTTGCTGAGTGATTGCTGAGATGTTGTTGAGTGATTGCTGAGATGTTGTTGAGTGGTTGCTGAGATGTTGTTGAGTGATTGCTGAGATGTTGCTGAGTGGTTACTGAGATGTTGTTGAGTGAATGCTGAGGTGTTGCTGAGTGGTTGCTGAGTGATTGCTGAGGTGTTGCTGAGTGGTTGCTGAGATGTTGCTGAGTGATTGCTGAGGTGTTGCTGAGTGATTCCTGAGGTGTTGCTGAGTGATTGCTGAGATGTTGTTGAGTGATTGCTGAGATGTTGTTGAGTGGTTGCTGAGATGTTGTTGAGTGATTGCTGAGATGTTGCTGAGTGGTTACTGAGATGTTGTTGAGTGAATGCTGAGGTGTTGCTGAGTGGTTGCTGAGATGTTGCTGAGTGGTTGCTGAGATGTTGCTGAGTGATTGCTGAGATGTTGCTGAGTGATTGCTGAGGTGTTGCTTAGTGGTTACAGAGATGTTGTTGAGTGAATGCTGAGGTGTTGCTGAGTGATTGCTGAGTGATTGGTGAGGTGTTGCTGAGGTGTTGCTGAGTGGTTGCTGAGATGTTGCTGAGTGATTGCTGAGGTGTTGCTTAGTGGTTACAGAGATGTTGTTGAGTGATTGCTGAGTGGTTACTGAGATGTTGTTGAGTGAATGCTGAGGTGTTGCTGAGTGATTGCTGAGATGTTGCTGAGTGATTGCTGAGATGTTGTTGAGTGATTGCTGATGTGTTGCTGAGTGGTTGCTGAGGTGTTGCTGAGTGATTGCTGAGGTGTTGCTTAGTGGTTACAGAGATGTTGCTGAGTGGTTGCTGATGTGTTGCTGAGTGGTTACAGAGATGTTGCTGAGTGGTTGCTGATGTGTTGCTGAGTGATTGCTGAGGTGTTACTAAGTGGTTGCTGAGATGATGCTGAATGGTTGCTGTCGTACTTCATGTGGTTGGTTGGGTGTTACAGTGTATTTGTATTATTGTTACTTTTGAGGTGTGCCAAAACGTTTGCACCTCATTTATTTCTATGAGAATAAATTCCACAAATAATATGTTACTACACTGAAACTGTGTGTCCAATTAAAAAGCTGTAAACAAGACATTAAATATGAGAAATATGACTCTTTAATAGATTTGTTGTTTAATGGAGCTGGTCAGTGGACACATTCTCAGCAGAAAACGTCCATAAAAGTAGGAGAACGTGAACATAAACAGATGTGTTTGGTCGCTTTGGCCAGACGGAGTTTGCTTTTCTGCAGAATAATCTCGCGAGGTGACAGCGTATGAGAGCTGGCAATTGGCCCCTGTTGAACTTGGCCTGAGCTGACAAGCCACATTGCTGCTGTGCTGAGGGCCAGGGGGATCATGGGTAATTTATGAGTCTGTGGACAGATGAGCTGTGAATGTGGTACTCCTGCATGTTCTCTTCATCCAGGAATGTCCGAGGGACTCCCCAAAAAAACAGAGGACACACGATACGTCACTGTGTGTAGACACAGGAGATAAAGCCTGTTGTTATTGTAGCTGATATGAGCTAAATCTGATATTGTGTTTTCCTGCTTGCGTTGCAAAACGTGGAACACAGCAGACATTGATTTAATGTTTTTAAGGTGCTTTCGCTGATCTAAGGCTAAATTCTAGTGTCATTCTAAGTATATACTTAATTGAAAATAAAGCAGTTAAAGGAGCAGTCAGTCATTTTTACCAGCAAACTGTAGGAAACAAAATGTTATGCACGTTAATATTTATTATTTATATTAAAATAAAATAAAATTCATATGAGATGAAGAGGCTCTAAAATTAATCAGTATATTCTCCACAGACCAGGTCTTACATGGAGGCGGCCATGTTTATAATAGATTCCCTACAGAATCTCCAATACATCCAGACCACCAGGTGTCAGTATAATATGTAAAATGGTTGTGAAGAAGCATCATTTGAGAAAATAACTGATTGCTTCTTTAAATAGTTTGGTGCAATGTGAAACACTGTTTCATATAATAATATTTTATTAAGAAAATATTATATTTATTCATATTAATTATTATTATATTAAATGTTATTTATTTATTTTTTGAATAATTTTTTTAGTTTACCTTTTTGATTACCAACACAATGAAACATTTTCACGGTTCTGACGTGACACTGTGTGTACAGTATGAACTTTAAGTTACCATTTTTGAAAATATGAGGTTATGTTATGACAATAAAGCAGCAAAAAAGAATCAGTCGTCTTACTGCTTTGTTTAAAAATCAATTGTGTAACTATTCAGGAATCCAAAACTCAGGGAATAAATTACTATCAGCTTGGAGACGACTTTACTCCCCCACCCTCAAAGCAAACACAGCCTAATTTCTATCAATTAGTGCCGTTTGAGACCCTGGCATGCTATTGTGGTTGGCACATCACAGCCTCGCTGCTAACAGAGCATGCAAGTGTTGTGGCAACAGACGGAACAAATAGCTGAGCTTGATGTGTCTCTGAAACTTCTACGGCCGTAAGGTGTGGACAAGGAAAGAGTGGTGGCCTTAAGGATGTCAATAAGGTCACTATACTGAACTGCTGATGCTCAGAAATGAACGGTAATGTGAGTGTATTCAATCAGAAAGAAGTAATGTACAGATACATTTTAGTACACACAGTCATATCAGAATATGATGACCACCCCTGGTTTGGAATGAACTTGGCTGAGGCATCCTCAGTGCTCTTGTGTTCATTATATAGGTGAACTGGTCCACTGTGGTATGTCGATTGCTCTGTACCACTCATCAGAATTGTCATTCCTCTCTGGCATCAATGACCCATGGGGTACCACTGTTATGCCATTGGGAAGCACTCAATGTACCAGAAGTCCATTCTTCACTATGGTGGCCACAGAGTTAGTGGTTTCACCGTGCTTCACTGGGTACCCTAATTATCAGCTTTTTATACATCAGTCACATCACGTCTTTTGTCCATGGTGATGGTTTTACACTCTGATACAGCTGACTGGTGTGCTCACTTATATATACCTGCAGTAAACACTGTCACATGGCATTTGTGACTGTAATCGACTTTAATTGACAATAAAGTACACATAAGGGACTTTTAATGACCCCAGAGTGTTTCTGAGATCATTGATGACCAAAGGATGGGTATCAGAGGCTTGAACTGACCCTAAGTTCATTATAAAGGACATTTGTTGACCACAGGATGGGTTGACAGTCCATAAAATGAGGACAAGCAACTCCCGAAGAACACATGATGAGAATAAGGAGTTTTGAGGACATTAAAGTCAGTATAAGGAACATTTGATGGACCAGTTTTGGTGCCTATAAGATGATCAGGTGAGATCAGGAATCAGTTACCTCACTTTTGTATACGGCAGGTTTATATGACTGTTAAGAGGGTTACGTCATGCTTTATAAAGTAAATATCTGTCATCGGTCACACCCAAATCACAAGTGGATGCGTTTATTTGGAACTCCACACTACTGCTGATTCCTACAGGCGAGAGAAGCAACAAAGCTCCATTCATGCGTCTCCAGTTTCCACTATTTTGTTATCTTGGTAACCACATGTATGAACTCTTTGTGTATAATGATCCTTATACTCACCTTACGGCTATCAGAAGTTCATTATACTGATCTTACAGCCATCAAAACAGCCTCAAACTCACCTTATGCTCAGATATGTAGCCTTTGCAGTGATAAAAATGTCATTTTGACAGATAAAACCAATCTAAATATCTATTATTTCTCTTTCTGTGAAGCTTATTATACATCTTTTTAACTATATACACAATTTAATTACAGATTTTTGTAATTTTATGTAAATATCTCAATGTTTTTGCATATAATTCTGATTGAAGAAGCTGTATTTTTCTTAAGAAGCAGAACATGTTCAGTTATAAGTTAAATAATATTATAATAAGCTTAAGACAGATATTTAGATATTTAGACTAGGTTTCAGCTTCACTAAGCAAGATTTTCTATAGTGTAATTATAAGATTTCCTCACCACAAAAGCTCCTTATACACACATTATAGTTAAGAAAAGGCATCTTGTGGTCATAAAACGTATCTTAAATGTCTTTTCTAACATTGTCACAACTAGTAACACGGCCCAAACCTGGCATACAGACCTGGCAGATATACTGCAATGAATTAGTTCCCAGAATCGGACCAGTTCTGGCTGCTGGAAACCAAATATTTATAATAAATTTGTGCTTTTTAAATAAAAATGCACATTGTTTTACATTAAAGTCATGTTAAATAAGTAAATTTTACTTAAGTCATGTTACATTATCTTATAATAAGCTGACAATGAGAATTATTAGACATTTAGATTAGATTTAAGATGTTTTCATATCATTTTTTACAGTTTATACATAAATTGACATATTTTAAGCCTTGTTATGTGTTTTAATGTTGATCAGTGTGATTAATAGCTCATAAAATCTCAAATTACTTGAATATTTCATGTAGAGTTTAAGTAAATTGCTGTTCAGACAGTATATGAAATATGTCACTTTATGTGTAATGACTATAAACATGTCATGTATAATGAACATTATGTACAGTCATCAGTGACCGAAGGTCATTAAGTGCTTTGCCTAATTGTTTTATTGGTCCCGCTCGCCGTGACCTATTGACCCGCTCATCAAAGCAGAGCTACTGTTTTGTGTCTCAGCAGATGGATTTGTTCCCACAGTTCCCTTCTCTGAACCCCTGTGCTGTGTAAATCATTAGCCGGGCCGGGCCGGGCTTTATCTCTGCGGCGTTTCATCTAACAGAACAAACAGTGAGGCCGTTTCAAAGACAGCTCCTCTCTGACCCGTCGCCGAGTGCTGGCCGGGAGGGTTTGCATGAGACGCAGGGGTTTGCTGACTGAAAGTAAAGAAGATAAAAACTTGATGACCCTGCTCCACCATTTTGGTCCGGCCGCGGTCTCTGACGGTGCAGTTTTTCCCCGCCGGACTGCGATTAGCTGCCACTAAGTGTGATTTACACACTGATGGGGTCTGTAATCCTCCATGAGCATGATGTCATGGCTGTGTGGATGAACCCAGAGATAAGAGCATTGGCTGATGTGGGAAGTCTTTCAGCCATATTGTGTCACTGAGTTTCTAACATTACACATCTTCACATCACCCCTTCATCACCAGAATGTAAGTTTAACGAACCTTTATTGATCAGAAGGTCAACATAAGGACTTTAAGGTGAGTAAAAGGAACAAAAATGGGCATTAATGCCAGCCTAAAGACCTTTAGATGATCACAGTTTATATATTAGAGACCCTTCAAGCCCAAAAGATTGATATCAGGAACTTTAACTGATTATAAAGTAGGTATAAGGGACTTTTAATGACACGGGTTAAATACTGAAGACCCATCATGACCACGAGATGGGTATCTGAAGCTTTATTTGACTATAAAGTAAGTATAAGAGACTTTTTATGACCAACTATTGTGACCATTCATGATGAAAAGGTGATTATCAGAAACGGTATAGTCATAGATACAGTACACTTCATATTTTAATGAGCGTATACTTCAGACGAACATTATTGTGTGTAGGTTGTGATAGAGGCCATTGACTAAAGCTAATGATGAGATAATGTATATGAGCATGAGGCTACTACAGGATGATGCACCACTCCAGTGCTCAATGTACTGCCCTCTAAACCTCTAAACGTGTCATTGCACCTATTGGAAGTTGGAACTGCTGTTGTTTTTGTAAGATTCCTGATGTATCTCAATGCTCAACTGTTCTGTGATTAGCTTTACCGCTAACATACACACTGTTAAAGCCCATAATCCTCTGTGAGCATGATGTCATTGCAGTGTGGATGAATCAAGAGATAAGATGGCTGTTAGAAAGCTCCTCTTTGTGGGAGATCTTCCAGCCACATTGTGTTTATTTTCATCTTTCGTTTTCTGTCTGTGTAGCATTAAGTGCCACCGCATGCTATGAGCCTTGAGGTACTGTTTTTAGTCAGTAAATTTGATTTGTACTTTCTCAGAGGTACACATTTCTGTGAGAGGGGCTGAGGAGGAGTCAGGATGCAGAGGTGGAATCCCAATGAAAGGCTTTTTATTATATATTAAACAAAACACGTAACAAAACAAACATGATGAAGACTTACATACATGGTGGACTAACATAACGTGCATTAACCTGAACTGGATGATGTTATGAACATTCACAACATTCAATGACTGAGGAAGACTCTTAGACATGAGGGAGCTTAAATAACAAACATAATCAAAGGGAAATGAACAAGCAGGGTTGTGGGATAAGACGAGACAGGTGCTGAACATTAACCCTACAGGACGACGTGACGAGGACGGGGACATAGAGGCATGACGTGAATGTAAACAAAAAGTAAATGGTGAGAGACATATGGCACATGGACAGAGACAGCACAAGGCAAAACGTAAACACAAGCACATGTCAACACGTGGACAATGACTGGGAATGGATGAGGCAGAGGCGGAGGTGTGACAATAATTTTGGGTCTATTTTAAAGTATTTGTATCAAAACCAAAAAAGTCCTATGTCAGTTCCTTAAAGAAGTGTGTGATCAAAAATTATAATAATAAAAATTTAAGTTGACTATTTACCAGATATTCTATCATTTTAGCTAAGCAAGACAATTCTGTCATTGGTCTGCCAACTCGCATCCTTTAGAAGAATTTACGAAAGCTGTTTTCCGGATGGGAATTCTGTATGATAACTGAAAGGTTAAAATGTATATGTAATGTGTTTTAAAATAATTGGGTCTGCAAGTGTTTTTGGTTTATTAGTAGAAAAAAATAATTAATAGAAAGAGATTTAGCTGCCATGTATGGAGAGAACGGCTCTGGGTAACAGTAGAGCTTATATTAGTTTGATCTTATTCCCGCCCACTGGTATTTACTTACCTCAGCTGTCAACATCATCATAGATCTGCTCTTACAGCTTTTACAGTAGAATTAAATATAAGAATAACCTACAGTACACTTAACACTGCATTTCCCAGGTTTGCAGAAAAAAAACGTTCTTGTGAGCCATTAGAGAGGTAATGGGATGTAAATGAATCTGTAGGGTGTAGGGTCTAGTGTGCAGGTCGTAGGGTGAGTTTTGTTTTGGTATTCGGCCTCGGCCGCTCGGCTCGATTCGGCCTCGGCCGCTTGCTCGGCTTGGCTCGTGTATGTGTGTGTGTTTGTGTGAATATGCGCGTGCAAGCCTGTAGCATGATTCCTGCTCTATTATTTTATATAAATATATTTTTCCTTTGTGGAAAGAGGACTTAACCTCAGTAAAACTGAGGGAGAGTCTCTGTGAGACTGAATGTGTGACGACGCGCTGATTTGTATGACAAGCGCAGCAGAGCAGCAGACAATGGCTGTTAATGGCTCCAGCATTCCAGCGCGGGGGAGAGAGACGACAAAAAATTTCGTCAGGTTGGGAATTCTAGTGTTAAAAATCATATCCATGCTTGTCCTGCAGCTGGTGCATCTGCTGCACCACGGGGAAGCATCCGATGCTCTCTCCATATTCGATCAGAATAAGGTCTCTTTGAATTTTAGGACACACACAGAATTGAGACACACTACTCCAGGTCTCATACTGTGATGTGACAGATGAATATGATAAGTAATGTATTTCTCATGAAATCAGTAACTGTAATAAGAGATTTCTAGAACTGTATCACAAACTCACCTTGATTATGACTTTCACTGGTCCATTAGACACCAATGACGTGGCGTCATAGTAAGATAAGACCTGACTTGACCAGGCACATCACAGGAGGGGGCTGAAAAAGATCAGTGTAAGGTGAAAACATCAAGCCCAAGACTTGCTGAAACACAGCCCTGTTCCACAGTCTGGATGTAAACGAGTTGTTTGAAGAGTGATAAACAGTCCTTGAGTGGAGTTTGATGGAGAGCCAGCAGTCATGAACGATGGCCAAGAGTGGGATCAATGTGAAGGAAGTCTCAGATTAAGAATGAGACCCAGTTCCCAGAGGGTTGCAGCCTGATTCTGCTTCATAATATGTTACGGAGTTGAATCTGATGAGTTGTGGCCTGGGGAGTAGCTGTTCATTTATGAAATGCTGGCTAATAACAATGAATAACAATGAATTTATTGTCTTAACGAATTTATCTTCACGAATACGTGAGAAATCAGCTTACTTTTGTCCTTTGTTTGGGTGCCCTTAGCTGAGATAGTGCTTGGTGTTATTCTGTTTGAGAGAACTTGACTGGTTATAAAATAGCATTTTAGAGAGGCAGACTCTCAGAAGCAAGGATGGGTAGAGGGTCACCAGTTTCAGAAAAGTGTTCCTCAGTGCAAAATGGTGAAGAAGGAAAAATGTCATCAGAAGAATTTGAAATTCTTTTTAGAAAACTTATCCGGCTGATACAAGAGGGACCATCCAACTCCATCAAAATCCTGCATCTCTGATGGTCTGAGAGTGGCATTAGTGCCTATGGTGTGGGCAGCTTACACATCTGTAAAGTCGTCATCAGTGCTGAACAGTGTTTAGAGGTTTTAGAGCAACGTCTGCTCCCATCCAGACAAGACAATACTAAAGCACATCCTGCATCATCACAGCAGCATCACTGCACAGAGGAGGAGTCAGGCTGCTGAACTGACCCGTCTGCGGTCCCACTGCATCAGGACCTGAAACATCCAGTACAGACTCAGAACTGTGGAGCAGCTCCATCAGACACGACTGAGACAACCTTCCTCTCCCAGAAGTCCGGCAGCTGCTCTGCTCACATGTTTACAGACTCAGAGAAGAGGAGACGCTGCACACTGGTACACACGAGCCTGTCCAAAATGACATTTAAACAAAACAAAAAAAGACTTGAAAAATGTCACTTTACATGTAATAAATAAAATATTGAATTAATATTGTTTTCCACCACATTCTCATTCCTGGAGAGCCAAATTTTAAACAGATGTTGAGAAAATGTTATCTTGATGATGTTCCCCAATATCTGGGCTGAGTGCGTCTTTTCAGCATCTACCCCCCCCCCCCCTGATTACAACCATAGCCATGTCTGAAGACTGTGTTAATGACTGTGGAGGTCTGAGCTGGGTTAACAGATCTCTGGTGTTCGGTCCTGAGTGAGGGGAACCAGTTGTGATTAAACATAACCACAGGGGATTAAGGAGCACCTCAGTGCACCTCCTTGGCTGTGGTCCACATGGCTGTGTGGTGGCCTGAGAGAAGGAGCACAGCCGTAATGCTTTCTGCACATGTGCAGACGGAGATGTGGAGGATGCAGAGCAGCGGGGATACAGGGGAAGCTCCTCAGCCGGCCACGGTTCAGACCCGAAGAGGAAACCTTGTTCTGGAGACAGGATGGAGGATGAAAGAGTGCCGGAAAGGAGAAGACGTGAGGACAAGGAGGATAAATGTTTGCTTGATAAAGTCCTATTCTGAGAAAATCCCAACAGTGTTTGGTTAGTAGAACGTTTTCTGGACGTTACAAAGTAAATTTTTAGAACGTTTAATCTGTCAAGTTTTCTAGAACTTCTTAATTTTATGTTGCTGCAACATCACCTACAGTCGGTTAAAATACAAAAACTACTGACTGGTCTGACATCATGATATTCAGAATCGATTAAAATGTCTCGCTGATGTTACTTCAGACATTACTGTAATGTTTGCGTTTGTCTGAGAACTTTCTATGGTAAACGTTCCGAAAATGTTGCCATGCAAGCCATTATTCCAGCACATCAAACCGTGATTTCAGAACGGAAGCTAACCTTCCGGGAACCTTTCCAAAATGTTGCTGAACGTTTAGAGAATGTTTTTAGCTGTCAGAATACTCGAGTCCAGTCTTAACCTCAGTCAAACTCTATCTGCACACTACACACATTAATACACCACCACCACATCAGTGTCACTGCGGAGAATGATACACCACCCAAATATCAGCTGTGGTGGTCCTGTGGGAGTCCTGACCATTGAAGTGAGCACACCGGTCAGTTGTAGGAGAGTGTACATATATAATATATATTTATTTACATGCATGTTTAATATACTTACATACTCATATACATTAGTACTGTATTATATACACATCAGTGCTCATGGACAGTGTTGACTGTACTGTGAAATCAGGCCTTTATGGGATATTCAGACATCTATACAATGTTTGGGTTGAACAGAGATGCGGTTCTGATGTTGTGGTTTGTCGTCTGTGTTCTGCTAAAAGCCTAAATTGAAGGTTTGGTAAAACAGAACATTATCATTAGTGCAGTGTTGCAGTTCACAGCGTAATGATTGCCATTTAAATGATGGGGCGTAATACTGACTTTACTTCTATTCACATGGACCTCAGGCCTCACACAGGCTCACTCAGATTTGAGCTTTTAACTTTTAAGAACTCTTAATTTGAGAAATTTAAATGTAAACTTTTAAATAATATTGCACAGTTTTACACATTACAGGAGAATAATCCGGACATTAGACTGACTAAACAGACATGTTTACATCATTCCAGTCATGTTTTACCTTAAAATTAAAGAAGAGGTGAATGGATGGATGGATGTGACATCACTGATGGACATAAAATTTTGATCTAATTTTAAATTTACCGCACAATAAAAAAACTGAAGTGGACAGAAAGTGTAAGAGGTCTTTCTGCCGCAGTTTTCTGGTGTTGAAGGCCGTTGCCGGAGGCTTTGGAGAGGGAATACCGTCCTGTCCTCCCACGCAGTAAATTAGCTAACCTTGCTACGCCACTAAAGCTCTCAGGCTCAGAATGGCAGGAATGTTCTTCAAAGAGCGCAACATCTGCAGCTGGAGGTTAACCGTGCACCTGAGCCACATTTAGACTTCAGCCAAAGTCTGTCGTCTCTTCTCTCTGCGTCTTTCAGCCAGAAGGAAGCGCTTTGTCCTCTCTCTAATTTCACTTCTACGCTGTCACACATCCTCCGCTGTTGTTAAAGATGGAGGTGTCGGAGGCGGCTTTACGGACACCGTGCAGACACTTTCAGCTTCAGCGTGTCAGCACGCGGTGACCAAACGGTGGAGGCGAAAACACTCGGCGAGGTACCCCGGTGTCCAGATTAGGAGAAAAATATAGTCAATGTAGCTAAAAGTGCTGAAACGGAGATGATTGTAAGACTGTTGTAGGATTATGACCATGTTTTAAGGCTGTTTTAAGTCACTTTATCCAGTAAAAGTGTCTCATTCCTCTCAATAGTCGCGTTTGTATTGCAGTTTTGCGCAAAACAATTCAACAAAACAAGTTTCACAGTTGTGGTGTTTCTATTAAATGTGAAATACTTTTATAAAATCACGTGTGAATATGTTTGTTCTCGTGATAAGTCATTACAAACATGGCGGCAGTGGATGTAAACACATACTTCAGCTTTATACACACTGCTACCACGGCACTAGTGCTCATCATCAGCCATCAGAGGAGACGGAGACTTATCGAGGCTTTGGAGTGACAAGCCCCTTATACTTGGGAGCGGCTACGTATGCGGCGTTTTTGGGAAACTGTAGTCGATGATTTTACAGAAGAGCTGTGGATTCAACATTTTAGAATGACACACTCAACTTTTAATGAACTTTGTGATGCTGTGAGATCTCTAGTGGAGCAGCTGCACATTGTCCAAGGATTCTCCTCCTTATTCCAAATATATCATCTTCATCCTCTTACTTTCTGTTGTTGTCTTCTTCTTCATCGTCTTTTTCGCCAATAGAAACGTCCGGTTGTTGATCAGGTGACTCCCTTAATTCGAAAAAAGTCAGTTTGAGTGTTTCCATCACACTTTTGTGATATAAACCAGTTTGGATACGACTGAAAAACCACCTCATCTTAGCGCAAAAAACTTTTATCTAAAAACGTGACTTTTTTTTTAATTGTCGTGTTTCCATTAAACACATTTTTATTCACAATTCTAATCTGCGATATTTCAGGGTCAATGGAAACGCAAGAACCGACTCACACTCATTGTCCTTTTAGCTCCATCTGTTTGTACACACCCTGTTCTTCAATGGTCAGGACCCCCCACAGAGCTGGTGGACCGTTCTCAGTGACAGTGATGTGGTGGTGGTGTGTTAATGTGTGTGTTTTTGGGAAACGTTCAGTGTTAAAGGGTGTTATGGGTGAGGAGTAGTGTATCAGCCTGCTGTAGTAGATGGTCAGAGAGGTACAGTGTACATCAGTCTGTAAGCTCAACACACCGCCGGGTCTTGTTGATCCTCTGATATGGTTCTGCAAACCTTTGCTCCAGAAAGCCGAACCTGAAATGTAACCTAATCCTCAGACTCAGAGACCGTGTTTACACAACACTGTACAGACAGAGGGAGAGCAGAGCGGATTTATTTTATCAAAGAAAACCCTGACAGGCATAAAAAGTTCTGCGCTCGCTCACAAACAGGATTACAGCTCCGGGTTCTTTGCACGAGATCATATAATGTACAGAGGAGATGGTAGTAAATACTGTGCTGTTTATGGTCCAACACCCCTCCAAGATACAATGTAACCACCCTCTTAAAGGTCCAATATGGTCCAAAAGGTCCAGGAGTCAAGTTCTAATACAGTGGAACCTCAGTTATGGTTTGCTTTGGTTATCGTACAGTTTGTTTTTTTCTGAGAAATTTTGTCCCAGTTATCGTTCATCTGCCCGGTTTTTGTCGGCGTGCCCACGTGACTCACCGCTAATGTCACAAAAAACAAAACATGGTGTTGATCGTTCATTCTGACTTTGTTTCTTGTTGAGTGAGCATCGCCCCGCGCCTTCGCTTCCGTTGTTTGTTGTGCTTCTTCACTAAGTCTGTGCCAGAAACAGACCTCTCCGGACTCATTTCCGCACTCCAAGTAGAGTCTCCAGTAAAGGTAAGAGCTGTGTTTAGGTTAAGTGTGTCATGTGCACTGTTACACATCACTCCT
>BRDA01093997.1:515-16884 GCA_036984385.1 Crenuchus spilurus | reverse complement strand
AGTTGTTCTTTTGATGTGGTCAATAAGACGATGTCATCTGCATATCTGAGATTGTTAATAGTCCTTCCACCAATCTTGAATCCTCCCATAAATCCTATGGATTGTTTCCTATGGAAACATTGCACACCTTTCCTATGATAGCTTGCATTCAATTTGGAATACAAAATGTTTCAGATTACAAAACAGAAATCTGGCAGATTAAGTGGATCTTGCAGTATAGTGTTTTATGGCTCATGTCATGGTAGATAACATAGCAGAAATAGAAAATATATGCTCTTTAATCAAATTGGCAAATCATAGTAGTGTTATTGGCTTTTATTATTAATTAGAAGGATGAAGGTTTTATCTTAAATGGAGCAATTCATTCAGAGCCTTTCTTACATTTGAGGGTGGGTGGATAATGCTTTTAGTTTAATCTCACATATCAGTGTCATTTGTAACTGAAATCTGAAAATTTCCATATTGTTCTATTCTACATACAGTCTGTAAGTAGCTGGATAGAAATACTCTTGTATTGTCTTTTTTGGCTATGTAATTCAGTACACCCAGTACACTCAAAGTAACTGTATGGCTAGATGATTACAATTAAAGAATGCCAGCTTTAATTAGGTCTAATCAGACCTATGTAATCAGGAGTAATGTCACTTTATAGTACAATTTAAATGTAATTACATCATTCATTAGATAATTTTGTTACTTTAATAATTACATTTACATTAAATTTGTGTATTCTCAGACTGCAATGTTCAAATCATTATACAGTATCTCCTACTTATTGACAAATTTAGAACATTAAGTTGAATGTTTAGAGACAGAATTGGTCTACTTTTCAAAATGAGCCATAAATTAAGCTCCTTAGCACCATTACTGGTTCCAGACCTTCATTCCTCACTACTATAACTGAACAACTCATGTATTACATGTACTGTAGTAGGGCTGGGAATCTTTGGAAATCGAACAATCGATCCAGAATCGATTCTTTTCCGATTCTTTCAAATCCAAATGAAATACTTTACCGTTGCAATCTCTGCAAATCACATCACGTCAAGCCCTTTGTTACCCGGGCCGGGTTGACGGTAACATCCAAAGTCTTTTCAAATGCTTGCTTTCAAAGAACGTGGCTTGGCTTGCATGCCTGTACATAGCCGACGCTGCTTCCTTGTTTTGCCTAGCACTACGGTGGCTGAGAAGGCACATCCGCACCCGCAAAAAAAATCTATTTTTTGAAAACGAGAATCAATTCTGAATCGTTCAGTGACGCGATACGAGCTCAAAGCGATTTTTTCCTGCACCCCTATACTGTAGTTACTGTATAGTAATGCTTAGGGTGTAATGAAGTCATGTGGCCATTTCAATGAAACATTAAGTATTTAAATGAAATGCTTATCCAGTAAATTTAAAGAAGTACATTTTAAATGAAATCTTGCAAAACAGAACTGCTGAAACTTAGGGGTTTAATTGTCAATTGACAATTATTGATATTTTTCAGTGTCCAATTAAACGCTACACTGAAAAGATTCAACAGGCTAAGGGAAAACTTAAGGTCAAAATCCTCTTGGCTCTTATTATCACTGGAGAATTCTCAGGGTTAAAACAAAATTGTATTAAGATCAAATCACAGACATGTAATGCAGACTGAGTGAGATTGATGTCTGGAAGAACATTTTAATGTTTGATGTTGAAAAAGTGCATAGCTCCTATTTAACTTTCTGGATATTGTCCTGTTTTGAGTAGATAACGGTAGTTAAGATTCTTATGTATATGTCACAATTCTGCATATTCCACATAGGCACTGATAGTGGATTTACTGTAAATTACAGGCTGCAACATCTTACAAAGAGGTTTGCTTAGTAGCAGGTCCTATTATTCTCAATTTTCTCCATCTTAGACCACCAGGAAATGCTGTTATATTTTTCTCTTTAGTAAAACTATGCCTACTTTCCGTGTTTATATATTCTGATTTCTCAACTAAATAATGACCTTCTTTAGTGCATTGACACTTTGTTTTCACTAACAGACTCTGGATGCAAATGCCATCTAAATCAATCTTAAAATTAGCAGGGACCTTTCAAATTAAAGCTGACATTCTGCATTTTAACTTCATAGTTAGTATTTCATTCATATTCAGCGTGCACAAATGTGGACAAAATCACATGTAACTATACAATTACTTGTGGACTGCACTGTACTAAATTTTGCATATGAGCTAAACATTTGCTAAACAAAGGCACTGATGGAGTATTTCTGTATTTATTATAAATTACTGGCCAGATTAAAATAGGTACTTTGCTGATTCAAACATCAACTTAGTGGTTAGCACGCTCGCCTTTCAGCGCTGAGGTCTTGAGTTCATGTCCCAATGTCGGTGGAGTTTCCATGTTCTCCCCGTGTCTGTGTTTTTTGCCCAGATATGGTTGGCACTCTGTCCTGGGTGATCCCCCTAGTGCTCGATTCAGTCCTCCAGGTTGCACAGTAGTACGCTGTGTGCAATTGGCTGCTGCTTCACAAATAAAGTGAATAAAGTAAATAAACAATAAAGTGCTCATTCTATAAATGTATAAACAAATGAGTATTTTATGTATAAGACATAACATTTTATGTATAGTACAAAAACAAAGCCATGATTTTAGAATTGGGGTTACACACTGTGCCTGTAGACCAGAGGTTCCCAATCACAGTCATGTAGCTCTACCACCTTGGATACTCTGATATACGCCAGACTCTGGTATTCAGATCACCTTTCAAATGATCCAGTGTCTTCATTGGATCAAATGTGTTAGATAAAATTGGAGCCAAACTCTGCATGGTGGTTGATGACCAGGACCAGGATCCCTGCTGTAGACTCATTTATCCATTCATTATCCCACCGGCTTAACCCTTATCAGGGTTGCGTTTAGTCCCCTACCTCCTTACTGGGGACTGGGCAGGTCATTACACTATCCCAACTAAGCCCAGGACAGGGCGCCAATCCATCGCTCTCCTTAATTAAATCATACAATCTTGACTAATGAACCAGATCTGAATAACAAGCAAATTCACCTGTAAGCCCCATAAATTAAAAAATTAGATGTACATGATCAGCCAATCAGTGAGTAAAAGTTCAGCCTTGTTTATGATGAGTGGCTTAAGTGTCATTATGAGAAGTATCATTTTGGAAAGAAATAGAGGATGGAAAAGCCATTAAGAAATATGTAAGTGTCATCATAAAATGGAAATAGGTTTCTGACAGAAAGCCATTTGAAAAAAAGAAACTTTTATTAAATGGCAGCACTTGAGACATGCCTTTTAGAAAGCGACCATGAATTCAGGAACAGAAGTCAGCTTCTAAAAGATACTCAATTACATGAGCAATAAAATTGTGTTAAAAGGATAAAGTCTGGAAAAAGTACCAGTACAAAATATAAATGACTTACATCCTCCTGCAAAAATAACAGAGGTCAAACTACAATAATGTAGAGGCATACACACAGACAAATTGTTAAACAACTGATATGTTTAAAAACAAAAATTACAACACAGGTCAAGTCTAGTTCTTCATTCAAAGCATCATTGTGTTGTTAACAGGAGATGTGCTGTCAGTGTAAGTTTCACAGGTTATTATTTCATCTACAATGAGCCTGAATCAGTGCAGAAGGTTAAAGAAAGTTGTTGTGACAGTGAATGGTGTGATACTACAAAATGTTTGGAAAGCAGAGGCTTCAAATCTGATTTACGAACGGCACTTTTGTGCTCACTGATCCTCAATCTAAGGTGTCTATTTGTTTTACTTGCATATTGTACACCACAAGGACAAGACAAGGTACCAGGCATTCACAGCACTACAAGGCATGAATTTTTAATATTATGCTGTTTTTGTTTTTGTTCTCAAGATACTGAAAACATTCACTGTTTGGCTTTAGAAGAGCAGTGCAAGCAATAAAAAGGTCTATGAAAAAATGTGTGTTTGAATGTGTTTATGTTTGTAAAATGCCACAACAAAATTGGAATATTATGAAAAAATTAAGTTGTGTTCTTCATTTAGTTCTAAAATGTAAACTGTCATATATTTTATATTCATTACAAGTAAAGTGACATATTGTATTTAAGCCTGTTTTGAGCTTATAGTTCATGAAAATCAGAAATCCAGAATCTAAAATTTCAATTAATTTCAAGTTTGAGTAAATTACTATTAAAACAGTATAAACTTTAGTCTTAGAATATGTGACTTCACATTTAATGAATGTAAAATATGACAGTTTAGCTTTTTGAATTCAATCATGAACACAAATTTTTAAGCGTTGCATGTATTTAGCTATCTGTCAAAAGAGTTGGGGCAGCTGTGGCCTAATGGTTAAGGAACTGGTCTGCTGACCTGAAGGTTGCCAGTTCAATCCCCAGGCAGGTCACAACTGAAGTGCCCTTGAGCAAGGCACCTAACCCCCAATTGTAAGTCGCTTTGGATAAAAGCGTCTGCTAAATGCCTCAAATGTAAATGTAAGAGTTGGAGGAGGCGGATGCAGCGTGGATATAAAAACAAGACTTTGCACATAACTCAAAAACCCAGACCATGGTGGAACCAGTATGGTGGAACACTGTTGTGAGATCATGAGACAAGACGAGCGTGTGATGTGGGTGGAGATAACAGAACATAAACAAAGAGCATGTGGACACAAGACTAAGACAGAGATGAGGCTTGAGCGGGAGGTTTCACACTATCCATCCATCTATCCATCCATCCATCTATATATCTGTTTATTTATTTATTTGTTTATTTATGCTTGTGTTCCTCATTTCTTTTCATTTTGTTGTTGTAATAAATAAACACACACACACACACACATTTAACAGAAATCAGTCAGATATTGTATGAATAACAATGTTTTATATATACATATATGTGTGTCTTTTAAATATTGTGCCTAAAATTTAAATAAAATTTGGAAAAATTCTGTCACTGCCTCAAAAGAAGTGGGTGGTTAGAGCTTCTGATTTGTGTGACAGTAGAAATTCAGAAGAATGAACCAGAACAGAATCTACATTCCGGCAGTCAGCACCGCTGGGAGCCCTCTGATTGGCTGTCACTCACACAAAGTCTTCCTGTCAATCAAATGAAAGCCACACAAAGCTGCGACCTGAGCAAAGAAGTGAAGAAGGTAAGCCATGGTGCATGCTGAATGAAGATTCTGTTACTGACACAGTGCACGGCTATTCTCAACACACATTGTACTAACTGCATTTGTTTTATATCATTAACTGCCCTTTTTCAATTGGTGATTATACCTCATCATGCAGAATTTACTGTTCATTTCACAAAATAAGTGCTGATCTAGACTCGGACTCAGATTTCTCTATTGTTTACTATGATTTTAGTGGCACAAACAGATCCTAGATCAGCTTTGAGAAGCTTTGTGAATTCAGCCATTGATATTATTTTTACAAAAATCTCCTGACAATACTTTGTCTTATACATTGTTTACTGAAAGAGATTTAGGGATTTTTTGGTTTTGGAATATATGATTTCTACTCATTTTATATTGTGGTGCATGGTCTTGGATTTCATACTGTATAATATTCATTATGAGTCTTCATCCTGAATACAAGGTGGTGATGGATCTGGTGGTTAGGGATCTGGTCTTGTGACCAGAACGTTGCCTGTTCAGTCCCCGGGCAGGTCATGATTGAAGTGCCCTTGAGCAAGGCACCTAACCATGACTGAAGTGCCCACCACTTTGGGCACATGTTCTCACAGCCTAGTGTGTGTGTTTCAAAGCATGCATGTACATGCATGGTACAGTATGTAATATTTCGGGTTATCTTTTAGCAGAATTTAAGATAATCACTAATAAAAATTATTAAAAACGCATCTAATCATTATAAACTAAGAAGTTGTTTGTTTATGTTACCTTAGAATAAGCTGTTTATATCTACATTGGTCGCGAGTCGAACACCGACTGAGGCCGGCATGTTGCATCGCTATGTTTCTACAGTAGTTCGAAAAGGACGAATTGGACAAGTAAGGTGGAACGGGAGATTCGTAGCTGCGCGCTAGTTCGCGAGCTTTGACATTATGGCTCTGAGGGTCTAAAAATACATAACTTTATTAGAAGCTTACGTATCGGCTGAAGTGCCTTCTTCAGAGAATGGCAAGCTTTTCCTTGACTACAGAAAATTGTGTATCCTGCCTGCATTATCTGTCTACAGTGAAGCAGTTTGATGCGTGTACTTTGTGATACTGAAGTCACATTACATTACATTGCATTTAGCGGACGCTTTTATCCAAAGCGACTTACAATAATATAAAAGTACAAATGCAAAAAATACAAAAAATTAACATTCCGATATTGAATGTTGAATCCATATCAGTACTCATGGGGAGTATTTGGGATCACTAGAGCAGGTGCTCTTTGAAGAGCTTGGATTTTAGGAGTTTCTTGAAACCAGTGACCTCTGCTCTAGTGGTGGTAGGCAGCTTGTTCCACCATCTGGGAACTACTGAGGAGAACAGTCTGGATTGCTTTATGTGAATGTTAGGCAAAGCAAGGCGACGTTCAGTGGAGGAGCGCAGCGACCGGGCCGGAACATAAGCTTTTAGGAGCGAGTGCAGATAAGGGGGAGCCTGCTCTGTCACCTTATAGGCTATTGTGCAGGCTTTGTGTTTGATCCAGGCAGAAATAGAAAGCCAGTGTAGCTCGATGAGCAGTGGGGTGACATGTGCCCGTTTTGGATGGTTTAAAACCAGACATGCTGCTGCATTCTGGACCATCTGTAGTGGTTTAATAGTGCAGGCTGGGAGGCCTGTTAGCACAGCGTTGCAGTAATCGAGGCGTGAGATAACCACAGCTTGTACCAAGAGTTGAGTGGCATGATGCGTTAGGAACGGTCTGATTTGTCTGACATTATAGAGCGCAAAGCGGCAGGACCGTGCAACAGAGGCCACATGATGTGTGAATGTAAGCTGGTCATCAAACATAACCCCGAGGTTATCAAGGTGAGGTTGTGTTGAACCGACTGTTTTGCGAGGAAGATCAGTAGTTCAGTCTTTGAGAGGTTAAGTTGTAGGTGGTGATCCTTCATCCATGAGAATATATCTGAGAGGCAGTGAGATATCCGCGCCGAGATGGAAGAGTCATCATCAGGCGGGAATTACAGATAGAGCTGAGTATCATCAGCAAAGCAATGGTAGGAAAATCCATGCGAGCGGATAACTGGTCCCAGTGAGGTAGTGTAAATGGAAAAAAGAAGGGGTCCCAGTACCGAGCCTTGGGGCACTCAAGTCAAGTCAAGTCAAGTGGCTTTTATTGTCATTACATCTGAGTACAGGTACACAGTGCAATGAAATTACGTTCCTCCGGAACCATAGTGCAACATGCAATGACAGTACAGTAGACAACAAAGTGCTAAGGTGCAACAGGACAACAAAGGACTAAACACTATAATAAATACAATAAATACAGCAGACAAATTTGACAGACAGGACAAGACAGTGCAGTACCGATGCGGTACAATGGAATGTCCGTGGCGCGGATAAGGTGCAAGAGATATGTAACATACTGTAACATATCGATGTGCATGCTAACAGCAGTTACTGAGGTAGAGAGTTTATGGTTTGTAGTTTTTGGGTGAGCAGCAAATATTGCTGATAGGATGGGGATGTTAGTGTGGGGGATGTGTGCTGAGTGGACAGTGAGTACGAAGAGGACAGCTGTTCTAGCCATGACACTTTAAATGAACGCTCAGCAAGGTAGGATCTGAACCATGATAGTGGTGTATCCGAGATGCCCATGTTTGAAAGCATAGATAATAGGAGGTCGTGATTGACCTTGTCAAAAGCTCCTGACAGGTCCAGCAGTATGAGCTCTGGCAGTTTTTAAGGCTTCAGTGACGGACAACAGAGCCGTTTCAGTAGAGTGTCCTTTTTTAAAACCAGATTGGTTACGATCGAGATGGTCGTTCTGGGTGAGGAAGTCAGAGACCTGATTGTGCACTTCCCTTTCTATGAACTTAGAGAGGAAAGGCAGTAGTGAAACTGGCCAATAGTTGTCAACCTGGACAGGGTTGAGTGAGGGCTTTTTAAGTAATGGTGTCACCTGAGCCTTTTTGAAGGCAGACGGGAATTCACCGCTGGAAAGTGAATTGTTTATCACATATGTGATGGCTGGAATAATAGTAGGTGCAATAGTTAGTAGAAGGTCTGTTGGTATTGGATCAAGCGGGCATGTAGTAGGATGGCTACATGTTAGGAGGGCTAGTGCCTCCTCCTCAGAGAAAGGAGTAAATGAAGAGAATGTAATTAATTAATCTCTAATCGAATTGGATTGAAAATCGAAAATATGTTTGGCTGCATTGTAGCTATGATAATTTTACATATTACATTTCCTAAATTTCTAATTAAAATTAATCTCACCACTTGACATATCACTAGCTCTAAAGCTGCTATTAGACATCGCGTTCGGGAGAATCGAGAGATTTATGACATCTTACGGCCACCGTAGAGACTCCTTCGTGTTTGGAAGGGTGGGGCTTTGGAAAGAGTTTTCAGTTGGTTGCAATATGGAAACTAAACCACTAGATGTCGCTGGAAACTACATAGTGTGCCTTTAAATGCGGAGGACACATTGGCAAAAAGTTTAATGTAATCTAATTAAAAAATGGGTTTGTTTATTGGGCCACAGACATGTATAACTTATCTAAATCTGTGTTTATGATGTGTGATAATTTAACAGGTCTTGCTGTTGTATAGAAATATATATTGCATTGTAAAATAAACTGTTTGGTCTTGAGTTAAGATAGACATACACAATACTCTACAATGGCTAATTTATTGCCTCTGTTTCAAAAAATGGCTAACTATTGAATTCTTGCCATGTCAGAAATGTGTTATTTGCTCCCATTAAGGCTCCTGTACAAGAAACCAATGACAGGACATCACTGAATGATGCAGAATTCAAGGGAAACATACAAATACAGTTCTGGCCATGGCAAAATGAAAACTCTTCACTTGCTCACAAAGTGAAAATAATGTTACTAGCCTGCTAGCTCTTCCTACAGTGAATTGAAATGGCATAGCAGATATCATGCATGCAATAGGACAGAAAAATATTCTTATTACCTCAAGATCACTTTGCAGGATAGGCATTTCATGCTGGCCTCATTTAGCCAGGCAAGAATCGCTCCAAACTTTCTATTTTCACTTGGAATATGGTTTCTGAAGGCATAACATCTGTACATTTATGCTGAGGGCTTGTGTCTCAAGTCCAGAGTGTGCTGTGATGTATGCAAAGTAATTTATTTTAATAGCAGGTCAGTCATTAGAGAATCTTTATCATATCATAAACACATTATATTGCACAATTTGATGTAGAATTCTGAGATGGATGGATGGATGGATGGACTGAAGGATAGATAGACAGTCAGATAATAATAGGTGGGGGTCAGCACCTGAGATACACTTAGGCTGATGGTAGTAGTTGATGGATCCCTCTAGTGTGTGCCTAAGAGTGATGAGGCTTTAATTCAATGCTAACAGGGCCAGAGAGCTGACTTCATCTCAGCAGGGAGTGTCTGCTCTGCTAATGGAGTCAATGGTTATTGACAGAACCAGCTGACAGCAGCGATGCACCCTGCAAGAAGCTGCTCCGTGCTGCAATATGCCATTGACAAGGGCAAGGACTAACTCATCAGCATAGTGAGCTTAAACACTAAATTACCACACCCAGCATTCCGTACTCACTCATTGCTTTTCGCATAAACTACACAGGCAATTTGTGCATTAGTCCACTGAGGATTGGTACTCTTCCACATCTTCAAGCTCATCATATACTAGATCATTTTAATTACAAAGTTTTAGAGGCCATGGAAACTTCTGTCTTTAATATGTATTGACACTCAAGTACAAGTAAAGAAAAAAAAAGAAAAAAAAAACACTGTATGTATTTTCTCTTACGTTTATGGGGTAATAAAGTTGAACTGAAACAAAACTAATAGACTACATATGCTGGGTGATGAAAATGTCAGAAACCATCTAGATATCAGTATTAAACATTATTATCATAGATTAGAGAAACTACAGTCACTGATATAATGCATATTGGTAATGAGATCAATCTAACTTTTAAACAGTCCTATTCATAATGACTTTGGTCATATGACCTATTCAAAATGGTTTTAGTTTCTGTTCTTTCTTTGCCCCGCCCCCTTCTTTACTGCAACTGCAACTGCTGCACCATTTATTGTGGAAGAGGGAATCTGAATAAGAAGCTAACTTAAGCTTCATGCAAACGTTCCACAAAACACAACAAAAATCACCAAAAACACAGCAAAAGCCACCTGAACCAGCCAAAATCTGCAGAAATCCTGGTAGGCACATGAATGTAACTGCAGCACCATATAAGGTAGAATTAGCAATTTGAATAAAACTTCACTTTTTTGTAGAAATCATCACAAAACAGCATAAAACAGCATTGCTTCATTCTTGTGTGTAAAAGTGAAGGTTCTTCAGGCACATTTTACAACATTTTACACTAAAATATTCCAACCAAATTGACTTATTTTGTGGCATCACCTTAACGAAACCTCATTTTTGGCTCCTTTATTATTAAAAGTCGACTTAGCTTTCTATATGACCTATATATGAAGCTAGCTGCCCAGTATGAATATATGTATCTCTGGAGCAGCTTATTTCATGATCTATATAGAGTGTGAGAGTGTGTGTGTCACTGGGCCCCAGCCATCTTTAGCATGCAGACTTGATTATCCACTGTCGGTGTGAAATGGACTCATTCAAATAGCACCCCCTCCTCCCACCCCGTAGGAGTCACTTAGACATCACAATCCTTGGAAAATCAAATTATAGAGCCATTAATTTGTCTAGGTAATCCAGGCTGTCAGCTGCATTGGAGAAGCAATCTCCGAGGACTGCGTTCATCAAGTGCGTGATGCCAGTAGAAGTGAAGCATTATCTAATTAGCATGAGAGGAGTGGAGCTGGGACTTGCATATGAATGTTATCACCCTTCAACCCACATCCAAACCATGAAGAAATGGCAATCCATATATTTCCTCACTGACCGTAAAGGTAATTTTTTATCACATGTTTCCATCTGGAGATGTGCTTTATGGGCAACAAGGCTTTCCATCTCAAGACGCTATAGTTCCCAACACTATGTAAAGAATAGGAGCATGTGAATTACCATATGCTTTGACAAACATCTCAGCTGCTTCCTTGGGTTACACTCCAGAACAGAAAATGTGCTTTTTATACTCATGTAATCTGCTTGGAGGCTATTATCCTTTTGTAGGAAATGATGAGCTGATAGATATACAAAATAATATTACAATATGATAAGGTTATGTTATTTATTTCCTAGTGTAAATGTCATCCATATACATACATATATATGTGTGTCTGCCCAACATATATGACTACAATGAATACTATTATTAATAACTTATTCCTCCATCTTCATGCAAGATGTACAGTATATAATACTACAGCATGCATGTCTGTAACTCACCCCCTCAGTAAAACTAATAAATAAACGGCAGAAGATGAGATTTATGCACCTTGTCTGAAGGCCAGAAAGGACTAAATAAAAAGCAGCAAATAAAAGGTAATACACAGAGAAAGAGAAAAATGGAAATCAAGACCAGAGATCTGAGTATGACGGCTCCCTTTTGATAAAGATGGTGGTGAAATATTAATTTTCCTCATGATTGGGTTTGAGCCTGACAAGGAGGTAAAAGCTTAATTAGCCGTCGATAATGACAGCTTATTGGTTTAGAATACTGAAAAAAAAAAGAATACTGAATGAGGGGAAGAGATCATTTCAACTCAGACTCTATATTTTAAGGTCTTTCACCAAATCATGTTATTAGTGGTTTCATAAAAAGTACAGGCATTCATTGGCCACACATAAGCCTGTTGTCAAGATACATCTCTATAGCAAATGCCTCATTCTTTTTGTTACCCATCTACCCATTTCTCTTTTCTCGCTCAGGGCCAGTGTTCTGTAATCACATTATGAGATCATATGTGACAGCTCTTTCACAATGTGTGATGTCTTAAATCCAAAAGGCTGTTTCTGCTCCAATGCCACGCCAGAAGCGTTTCATAAGCAGAAGTTAGTTGAGATGAAAAAATAAACTACCCCATGCCATTGCATAAAGGCGTAAAGAAATGAATATATACCATCTTGCCATGTTGTCTTACAGTGCTTATATATATTACAAGCTTTTAATATATGCACATATTCAGTCTATACACACACACGTGTATTTACTAAAAGCATCAAAAATGAAAAGTGTCACGAAGCTGCAAAACAACAAACTCAAAAACAGCTGAAAAAGCATGAAGAAAGGCTATCGCTAAAGGAAAAACATGACAGTAAATCAAAAAAACATGACAGCACATCCAAAAACATACTCATGACTCTAACACACTTTCTTTTTTCACCTTTCCCTTCAGGGAAGCACAGTGAAAACAATCCCAGGCACATGCTAGGACCAATCAGTAACGAGCATGTGATGCTCAGTAAGGACCTACCATTTCCATTTTGAATGAATGTTGGTGTTGGTGTTTTTCCTTTGCGGTTGTATTTTTCAGTTTGATGTGTTGTTTTGCACCTACAGGCCACTCGATAAAAGTGAGGAAAACCTGTGAGAAGATGTGTCTATACTACAGACTATCCATGTGCTATTCCAGGACCGAGACCTGTCATCTGGTCATAATCCTGCTGTTCAATACCAGAAACACATAGATTGAAGCTAGCACTGACAGTTTGCAGATGAAAATGACTACTAACTGCTAACTAATGAATTTCCATTACAGATTCACAATGACGTGCTGTCTCTCACTGGGGGAGGGTCCTTGAAAGCTCAATTGGCTTCTGAGTGAAAATGCAGGTCTGGCAACTGTACTGACTCATGGCAGAGCCAAGAAGTAGGTGTTTTCCTCCAAATACATTGACACTGAATGACTGGCAGTTCATAAAGATGGTAGAAAATGTACCCCAATGAATATGATAGCAGACAACATAAATAATGCATACTGTATTAAGCAGACATAAATAATCAGCCTTATACTTATCATCATATTGCAGATTTGTGGCTTCATCTTGTTTTGTATTTTATATTTATTTTGAACAGTACTCTGAACAGTGCTGTTTATTAGTTCTGCACATAATAAGCACTGAGTACATGAAGCAAGCACTCTACTGATATACTCTGATTTTTATTGTGTGTGTATAGATGTATGTTAGTGTTGCTTAGCTGTAGCATCCATAATGTATATTGACCTTGGTCGTGTCGCAAGAGGCTTCCCCATAGCTATAGTAAAATCACCATAATGCACAGCCTTGAGTGGCTTATTGCTTTTATAAACAAGTATCTAAATTCAGTGTGTAATCTTTTATTTGTATTTATTCAGAATTATATTCTTCTACCAAGCAAAATAAAGTGAGCTTTGTAATTACTGGCCTTGGTAAAGACAGGATCCCTGGAGGATCTGAAGAGATGCTTTACCGAGGAGTGGTGTCAAGTTCCTTGCTTTGTATTCTTCTGTAGTCATTATACTAGAAAACTGCTGTTTTGTTGGCAAATTGAGGTTGCACAAAGTACTAAATGTATCTTTTTTGTGTAAAATAATATGATAACATCAATTTTAATGAGAATTTTTTTCATGTTCACCTCCAAAAGTTTTCTTTCTTACCTAGTCTGAAACTGAGTTAATAACGAAGTCAACTCTTCAAGACCTTTTAACCCATCTTTACTGAAGGTGACTGAAATGATGGAGCTGATTAGAACAGTAGACTATGATTGCCAAGCAATATTACAGTAAAATATCTTAGGAACAGCACAATTTGATGTATTGATACATGTGTGTATTCATATTCATATATGTGTGGACGTGTACAGTACACTCACTGGCCACTACATTATGTACACATGTATATACACTAATTGTCCATTTTATCAGCTCCACTGACCAAATAAGTGCACTTTGTAGTTCTACAGTTACAGATGTAGTCCATCTATTTCTCTATATACTTTGTTAGCTTCCTTTCACCTGTTAATCAGTGATCAGGATCACCACAGAGCAGCTATTATTTGAGTAGAGGATCATTCTAAACACTACAATGAAACTGACATGGTGGTGGTGTGTTGGTGTGTGTTTTACTGGAATGAGTGGATTAGACACAGCAGAGCTGCTGGAGATTTTAAACACAATGTTAGCTAGGGTGACCAGACTTCCTCTTTTACCCGGACATGTCCTCTTTTTGAGACTTAAAAAACATGTCTGGGCGGAATTTCACAAACATCCGGGATTTTGTTGTACTTGAGACGCGTTTTGTTCACAAACTAGTCTCACCCTCCCCCTATTCCGTTCAGTTTGCTTGAGTGAGATGTTACGCTATATTAAATGGAGACCCAGCTGAAATCTAAGCCGGTTTCCCTTTAGGCTGCCACAAGCTCACGATTGGCTCTGCCGTTTCTTGCTAACGTGTGATTGGCTGTTGCCGCTGTCACTCCCTCAAACATTGTCTGAACATTATTTTAATATCAGAGGTTTCATATTAAAATTAATTAATATTTACATTTGAGTCTGTGTCTGTGTGCGTGTGTCTACCAGTCTGTGATAAGCCATGTATTTACGTGCCTCTAAGTGTAACTATTGTCAAAATAATTCAGAATTTCTGCTTATTTTTACTCAAAAATGAGGCATAATTCTGTGTAAATAATATCTATTGACCATACAGTCCAAACATAAGTGTAACATTGGTGATAATGAGCTGAAGTGAAGTTGACTGAAAAGGATTGGGTGATAATTTTATGCTACATGCTTCTAACAGTTTATTATTTATAAATAATATGTAATAATGTATTAATATTTTATTAATTATTAATGTTACTTTTTATTATTTTATTATTCATAATAATGTTTAATAGTTATTATTAACATATTATTAATAGTAACTAGTAATTATTAATAAAATATAAATCATAATTTGTCAATATTTATTATTAATAATAATACAATTTATGTTCAAGCAGCACAAAACAAAAAGTATTTGAACACCCCCAAATACCCCCCCATCCCCCGCTGCTGAGGTGTCCTCTTTTTCATTGTCTCAGATCTAGTCACCCTATGTTATCTCACTATATCTCCACTCTATGAGATATACTGAACTTGTTGGGCCACCTTGTAGATATAAAGTCAGAGACAGTAGCTCATCTTTTGCAGCACAGTTTGTTTTGGTCATTCGCTAGACCTTCACTAGTGTTCACAGGATGCTGTTGGCTGGATTGTTTACTTAGTACACTATTTTCACTCCAGTAGTGACATTGAGGTTTTTAAAAACATCAGCAGCTCTGCTTTTTCTAATTCACTGAAGCCATTGTAACACGCAGTAACACACCACCACCACATCAGTGTCACAGCAGTGCTGACCTGCTCTGTGGGAGTCCTGATCACAGAATGAAAGGCTAACAGTATACAGAGAAACAGATGGACTACAGTCTGTAATTGTAGAAGTACATGCAAACCTATGATCAGTGGAGCTGATAAAATGGACAATGAGTATTGAAACAAGATACATGTACCTAATGAAGTGGCCACCAGAGGCGATTGCTCTAAGACTGCAAGGGAAGCTCAGCTTCCCCTAAAATGTCAAAAAATAAGTGATGAATAATATACTGTTGTGTGTACATGTCATTGACTAAATATGCGCTACAACGTGCTCAACTTTTGTTCAGAATCAGCTTCTTATCACTGGTAACGACGCGGCTTTCCTCTCACTCATTCCCGCAGCTTCACAGCGCTTTAAACAGGGTGGATGCTCAGCGTCCACAGACTTCAATGGCAAAGCAAAGCGTGCAGCGAAACGAGACGAGTCATTGGATGAATCCTGGGCTTTGTCCCGCCCATCGGACTGTCAGCGTCACTGGGGGTCTATGGGGCAGTGGGCTGGCCTCGGCTGGCCCGGACGCTCAGCTTCTGCATGATGATTGGATGATGTGTCTGAGGCTGAATCCCTTTTTGATTGACAGCTAAATGACCGAATCAGCGATCTTTTAGTGTAAACATCCGTGGGAGCATTTTTTTTATTTTCATTCTGTTCTGAGTTGAACCGAAGACTTTCCTAATCCTCTTAGCGGCATTTTCTTTGTTAAAAACGACTAGTCTTCCTCACTATCTTCAGTCAGAGGTTTGTGTTCGTCGATGTTTTTTTGTGGTCTTTATCTTCGAGCTAAACAGCGATCAGCAAAAATTGTTTCTTTTACGGCGATTCTCCTAATCCTTTCAGAAGCCAAGTTGAGTCTTGTCTTACTTTTATTTTTTTTACGAGGGTGCCTACAAATGTGATTTTCTAGCGACTAAGCCAGTAAATCGACAG